>OX439391.1:5833424-6083588 GCA_949319315.1 Zelleria hepariella
GTTTTTGTGATTTCTTTGTATGAAAACGAATATTCATAAGTAAATTTGTCTTATATTTTTATAGAATTAACAACCGGTATGTTTAAAAAGTACTTTGTCATACTTTGTATGACTAATAAAATAGTTTTTAATATGAATTTAACAATAATTATTATTGATTGGGAACCAAGTGTCAAAAATTGATATTTACATCTAAACGGTAGACAATACACTGATGAAGTCAGATCATTTCGGTTTAATTAAAATGCGAAGACGGGTTAAGTGTTGCAAATAACAAAAATGTATAATCATAAAGTATGGTTTTATGTTTGTTCTTCCCGAACAAAGAATAACTAAAACTTATTAAATTCGTTTATTTTATTTTGCAAATGGCATTGTGCTCAAAATGCTATACGGTGAAATGTAAGCCGTCCATTACGTCCGAGTCCTCCTCATGTATGCCTTGGATGGCGAACAGGGGTAGTCGTAGTTGATGTGGAACATCGTCTGAGCACGCCCACACACACAACTCGGGTCCGACCTACAGTTACATTTTGTGTATGTAGCTCCGCACACCTTCCCCGTAAGACCCGGAATCTATTTACTCGAGTCCAGTGCTTTCTGGGAAGATGGAAACCTGGCACACGGATATCTGGCTCGGGCTCGAGATGCTTATTAGGCAGGTCCTCGGATGTCCACCGATCCCGCCATTTCTCCATCAGCGTTCTGTCGTCCTGCAAGAGTTCATGGGCCTGCATGGCATGGCAAGATGGTTGCAATTCTCTGATGCAACCCCGGTTCGGTCAAAATCCCACCAAAATTGAGGGTTGCTTTGACCAAGTGCTTGTACTAACTTCTAACATCGAAACAGGTTTCCAAAAAATAAACTCAAAACAGTGGCGGTATTCGTGGATCTCAGCTCAGCATTTGAAACTCTCTGGAACATGTCTGGAAACAGGGACAGTCAGGGACTACCCTACGGGCTCGTAATTTTTTTTTAAATGCAACGCACGTATCGTCTTTATGACGCCCTCCTTTCAAACGCCAAACTTTGAACAAAGTGTTACGCAGGGCTTAGTCCTGGCGCCTACGCTTATCAACGTCTACGTCAGTTACATACCAAAAGTCTCCGGGCGATCATTTATGTAGGCGATGACATTGCCATCACAGCACAAGCTTCGACACTGGACAAAGCGACAACACTGGTTCAGGAAGCCGTTGCAAAGTTTGAGCGCATCGACTGGGGACTTAAACCTAACCCATGTAAAACTGTGAGCTGCTCCTTTTACCTCAAAAATAGGCAAGCTAGTAAGTGAAGGTGTTAAACGCAATTTCTGCAATGAAGCATGACCCTAACCCAGGCTATCTTGGTGTAACTCTAGACAGAACTTCCACTTTTAAAGCCCCCCTCAAGAAAGTAAAGAAAATGGTATCAAACAGCTGCAACCTGATACGGAAACTGGCAGCGATAGCATGGGGCTGCAAAGCGGATACACTGCGCATATCAACACTAGCCCTTGTCCATAGTGCGGCCCAAGCCAGTGTAGGCCGGCCATCATACTGACCTGGTTGACATTGAACTGAATAGTGCCATTAGGAACATATCCGGAACCGTCAAACCCACAAACACCAATTGGCTTCCCGTCATTTCCTACATATTACTGTCACGTCTGTGAAGAGAATTAATGATCAGAATGGAGTATGATAAGATCAACCATATGCCGCACCTGCCACTAGTACCTTATCTTCAGGAAACCCGCAGTGATCTTTGCCTACCATCAGAGAGATCTTTTGCCATGCCATGCAAGCCCACGAACTCTTGCAGGACGACAGAACGCTGATGGAGAAATGGCGGGATCAGTGGACCTGCCTAACAAGCATCTCGAGTCCGAGCCAGATATCCGTGTGCCAGGTTTCCATCTTTCCAGAAAGCACTGGACTCAAATAAATAGATTCCGGGTCTTACGGGGAAGGTGTGCGGAGCTAAATACACAAAATGTAACTGTGGATCGGACCCTAGATGCGTGTGCGGGCGGGTTCAGACGATGTCCCACATCAACTACGACTACCCCCTGTTCGCCATCCAAGGCGGCGGTGTCGATGAGGCCGACTCGGACGTAATGAGGTGGCTGGACGACTTACATTTCACCGTAAAGCATTTTGACAAAATAAAATAAACGAATTTAATAAGTTTTAGTTATTCTTTTTTCGGGAAGAACAAACATAAAACCATACTTTATGATTATACATATTTGTTATTTGCAACACTTAACCCGTCTTCGCGTTTTAATTAGACCGAAATGAAATGACCAGGGCCCTTAGCCTGTAAGACAATGGTGCCAAAATGGGCTGTCAGGTGACGACTTCAATTACGATTTGCTAACGCTGTCTGTCCTTTTAGTGTTTTTGTAGTACAGTAAAGAATATTTTGATTCTAATTCTAGAGGATTAGTTCTCTGGTTGTAGGAGAAAAACGAGGAGAGCCCGGTTTTGTCCTTCTGCCGGGAAGCCATTGACCCGCCATTGTCTTACAGGCTAAGGCCCCTGACTTCATCAGTGTATTGTCTACCGTTTCAATGTAAATATAAATTTTTGACACTTGATTCCTAATCAATAATAATTATTGTTAAATTCATATTAAAAACCGAAAATTTATTGTGGTATTAATGTTACATGCAATAATAAAATACAAAAAATTCACAAAGCTTCGTCAAAAAATTGGGCAAGGCATTAAAAAAAAGATAAACACACACAAGTACATACCTACACAAAAAAGTTCAAAACAAAAACAACATTAACCAAATATACCGCCCCGCAACACACCCGACCAGGCACGTATTCAGAGGGGGGGATAGTTGGGATTTATCCCCCCCCGAAATCTGACTGAAAAAAAAACTTTAAGCAATCTGTTTATTTATTCGCTTGCGTGTTCTTTCAATAAGTAGGTAAAATAAAAATATAGATAGATGTCTTGCAAATAGAAATTCAGCGTCCTCGAGTTACTGCCCACCAAACTGCACGAAGCAACCCTCCCAGCGATACTGCTGAAGAATACTTCAGAAGAACTATTTTTATACCGTGCTTGGACGATTTGATATCTGGCATGAATGATAGATTTGCGAATCAAAGAGCTGCTTTCTTCTTAAGAAATTATTCTTCCGAAAAATGTGGACGGGAGGAAGATAAGTGAATTAGAAAATATGAAAATTTATTGGGAAGAAAGTGTTGGAGAATCACTAATAAAAGCAGAGTACAGTATGTGGTGTGCCAAGTGGGAAAACACTGATAAGAAACCAGTCGAAATTATGGAAATTTTAGAGACAAAGTTTTCTTTCCTACCATTAATAGGCTAATACATATTCTGGCCACCCTTCCGGTTTCAACAGCATCTGTGGAGCGGTCATTTTCATGCCTAAAGAGAATAAAATCCTTCCTAAGGAATAGAATGGCGGGCGAGAGGCTTACTGGTCTCGCTCTATTGTCTATTCATTCCGCTTTGGCGACAGATCCTGATATGGTACTAGACGTAATGGCTGCCAGCGGAAACAGAAAAATACTTGTATAATTATAGTATAGTACAGTGATTACAGCGATTTTCACACAGTTCACATGTTGTTTCAATGTTTGTCCCCCCCGAACTAATAGTCTGGATACGTGCCTGCACCCGACACAAAGGTACCCATGACGCTAGCAGCATTCCCCCGCTGCACCGCCATGGAAATCCTCTGCGCCAGGTATGCCCCGGAACGGTAGTCATAGTAGTCGGTATTAAAAACTATTTTATTAGTCATACAAAGTATGACAAAGTACTTTTTAAACATACCGGTTGTTAATTCTATAAAAATATAAGACGAATTTACTTATGAATATTCGTTTTCATACAAAGAAATCACAAAAACATGCATAACTTTGTAAATATGCGTTCAACGAAAAATTACTAAGACGTACTTTCCGTAGGAAACATGGTTAAGAACTGATTGGCATACTTTGTTTTTCATTTTAATAATTTTCATTATTCTTGAAATCACAAATTGAATGTACCCAGCAAATGGGTGCATACGGGTATTTACCGGGTACATATCGGGTAAATACCCACAGGTGGGTATATACCCGGGTACGTGCCCATCTCTGGTCTTGACTGAATGAATAACGCGAATCGCACATTGGTATATTACCCCTTTTTTAACCAAAGGCCTAGGTAAATTTTACATCTACATCCATATCCACGTCTTATATCCAAAATGATCCTATATTTAACTGTTTACTGACAGTCCATATAATTGTCGTTCTATACCGGCCAGTTTAGTAAATTTAATCAAGATATCAAGGACCATAATAATTATCCTTGGAACTTTATATATCCAAGGCCATATCCAAAAATTCCAAAATATGTTTTCGTTGCACCTTATTTTGTTTTTGCCGAGTAGGTACAGTAATCACAGTAATTGTGAGATCCTAGAATAATTCAATATCTTCCGTTATCGGGCGTTATATGGCCCACTTCCTTATCCTTATCAGTGGGTTCATCGGTAATCGAAAATTTATTGGAACATTATCAGCAGAATGTTGATAATAATCTACAGCGTCTACTTATACCCCTCATTTTCTATGAATTATCATTTCATTTTATTACAGTCACTCTTGTTGTGCAGCACTCTCCACAGTACGAAAGTTATATTCTGAATCCATGTTAGTTATCTGGTCGGTAGATCCACCTTCATCCAGAGATTGAAAAAGTCGACTTTAGCTTAAACATTCCTCAGTTCCAATAAGAATCTGTGACTTTTCCCATTTACCAGATTAAAGCTGGCCAAGTTTGTTCGTGGCCTTTCGGTCGTTACTTCGCGAAGAAAGTCATAAGCCCATCGTGTAGTGTAGGTATACGTAGTGACTTAGGATTCTATGTGCTCAGCTGCCCACTTAACTGTTTGTATCACGCTTTACGCATATCAATAAGTAAGCCATAAAAGCAGGGTACGATTTCCGAGTATTCGATTCGTGTACAAGTTCACGTCGCAATGAGTGTATCAGCTGGTCAAGGACCCGAAAAAAGAATAACTATTTTACCACTAATTGGTTCTGGTTCCTGAAAATACTTCATCACAAGTCCGTACGCAATATTACCGGCATTGGCATTGGGCACGGGATTCTAGTGGTTGTAGTGGGTTCTAATGCTGATCTCAGTCTAATTTGTCCCTCTTTGTTTTCGGCCATAGGCACCTTTAATTAATAATCCTTCGTTCATTAAAACATACCGACTCTAACAGCTAGATTTTCGACTTTCCTTGAAACCCTGTTGAGAGTGAGAGTGATACCTACTTCGGTTGGTGTTTGTATCTATTGAAGGCTGCGCAGTAGAATCCAATCACGCATCCAGTCCATCTTTGTGCAACGTCGAGAAACATAAACCATTGCGGTCCTAAACTAAACCAAACCTACAGATTGTTCACCTCTCCCGACGTAGCCACTATATGGGCACAGAAAAAAAAACGTGTTCCAAATATAAACCGATGGAGAGCGGCGGGAATCGCTTGGCACACGCCCAGGAACACGACCAACTCCGATCATTCACCGACACAGTCCGAAGACGAATGTGGAAAGAGAGCAAAAACCCTCGGTATAACTCCTAGAGACTCGGATGTACCAAATTGGCAAGGAAATTAGAACACCCAATAATAATTTGCTTAGCCAGCGTCGAGGGAAAGCAGTCTCGGTATGTAATAAACTAATAATAGCACTGAGAGAGATCAAAGAGACCGTTCTAATTTAGAAGAAATTGACGACGAACATAATGCCGTAGACGGAAGCGGAAGCTTATCACCCTTGTCACAAAAAAGATGCATAAAATTAAGGAAAAGATAGCTCTTCTGTGCGAGCCAATCAACATATCTCTGGGTCACACAATACAATGTCGTGAGACAAAAGCTTCGAAAAACTGTTACAATCAGTGACTCCAAATTGGATGCCATAACTTTATGCAACAGTTTCTGTGTCATAGAAATAGGAACGATTGCCAGACATGCATTCTGCTCAACTAAATTGGACTTCCGACTAGCGAATGTGTGTTAAAAGTGCCATTAATTCTGTAGTTGCTCAACCCAGAATAATGGAAGGTATATTTTGAGGTAACATTTTAACCCGAACCATAAAATACTAGAGACTAGATCAGACACAGATCTTGTCTCTGATCCGCCTTACAATATATTGATGACCTTACGAGCCGAAGGGGTTACTTATTAAATACGCTGAGTCACGGATCCCCATAAAACTTTTAGGAAATTAATTTCATCACCCCATGCGGTAAAGTTATAGAACGAAAGTTTGGGTCTTTGCCCTTGAAAGTAGTCGAGCGGTAAGTGGAACTGCAAGGGGTAATGAAAGTTGTGAGTTGGCATCGCAAGGACGCAGGGTCGATGGTCTGTTCGCATGTTGGCACGCGAGCCCTGCCTCCGGAAACAATAAAATCAAACCGCTGGTCAGCCAAATTCAAATGACCAGATTTGTTATGTGACGGCGTGCTATAGAAAGGCTTCACACTCAGCCGGGTGTGCCCAAGTTACTTTTGACTGGTGTATGGCCGAGAGGTGAAAGTGTAAACGTCGTTTCTGTCTGAACTTGATTTCAATCACAGTTTGATATGGACTGGCGTTTGCTGTTGGCAGTTAATGAAGCAAAGACTCAATACAGTTGGTAGGTAAGTAAAGGTTGATGTGGCTGCAGAAGCCGTTGATCTTATTCTTTATTTTGTGTGTGCCGAAATTATTGTTGATGGCTTTATAGACATTGGTACTTCATCCAACCATTCCTCAAACAGCGCGTGCCTTTTGGCCATTACGAGATTCTGATCCGACATTATGAGATCGTTACTTTCAATGAAACGTCCACAATTTGTCTTTACAACGTAATTACAAAGCGTTCAGTTAAAGTTTAAGTACATTGCATAACAAGTGAAAGAAGCCTGTAAGCTGCAATTTCCGTTACTTTTACACCATGCTCATAATGCTCCGCGGTAAAAAATATCAAGATAAAACTTTGAATTGAATGGGAGCTCACTAAACCACTTTTACTTTCCCACGTAGCGATAAGACCGTTGTAAATCACCGTATGACAGGGTTCAAATAATTAAAAGAAATGCACTTCCATTATCTGACTAGTTGGAGCCCCCGGGCGGGCTTAACGAGCTTGATTATTTATACGGTTCAAATGCAAATAGGAAAAGGCCAGTCTCTGCTGTCAGTTAAGTTTCTCTACTTCGTGAGATGTTAGATACTTATATCGATAGAAATACGCGGTTAGACTTCGTTTAATCAATCACACTAAACTCGAAAGTTTGTTTGTATGGATGGATTGGGTGCATTTTGCAGTGGATATTTTACACATAGGCTATAAATAACTAGCTTTTCCCTAGACTTCTTCCAAGGCGATAGCGCGAAAAAATATAGGCAGCTTCTTGTCTAAGTAAGCGCGGACGAGGTAGCCGACAAAAGCTAGTTCATAAATACAAGTAGATCGTAAGGTTGTGATGATTTAACCGAATACACTGCTGCAACAAGGCATTTAAAAGTAATTTCACGCTGTCACAGAATGACATTTAGCTTTGGTCGCGGCACGCTTCTCCCGTGAACCATATCGGTTAATTATTTCTTAACATCCGTAGGAACACTATGGCCTTTTGCTTTCTGTTGCGAAACTTTCAACTTAGGCATTTACTTACTTCTATTCTAGAAGATTACGTCGACTCTAGCTGGTGTGACCAATCGACTTATTTTGTCGTACAAGGCTAAGACCGGCCAAAAAAAAAGTATTTTCGTGATCAGCGGAGTCTAAACAACCAGCCTAGAAGCTCCCAGCTTTGTACGATAACATAAGTCTATTGGTCTTCAGCTACTCCTAAAGATGGTACTTGTAGGAGAGGGGTTTCTCAGCATTAAAATCCTCTCTGCTTAATTTAGTTTACCGTGGCCACAGAAAAGACAGAGATTCCTCACTTAACAGCGCTAATATTATCCTTTGAATATTCAGATACCAGCGAAGTCATACAGACCTAATTGAAACAAACGACGGCGTGGTAGAGCCTTGGCGTTTGGAGGCTCTCGGTATTCTGAGAACATTTTAAATGTATGATAGGCGGACGGTAATGACAAGGGAAAACACTGATGGACTCGTGGTAGGTACCTAATTTAAACGACGTGTTTTGTTCACACACGTGTCGCTCCGTACGATCGCTTTTTAAACCACGCGATAACTACAAAAAGACGCCGAGGCGGTGCAGCTGGCTTAGCATGTCCTGCCATATCGAAGTTTACAGCTCGGTTCACCTGGGTCTCCTATACCTGGGACCTGGGTACCGTGTCAATGAAAAGAGTGTAAGAGATCATTGTATCGAGAGCTATCTAACTTTGTATGGTGGACTTTCTAGCTCACCAATAAATCTATAAAAATAAACGTCCATAGAGCCCGTCGCAGCTTTCCGCTGTATTGTCATTGTGGTAGGAAAACCACTCGTGTGAGGGGACCGATAGATATCTCAAGACGCAGTTCGACCTCCGGCAAGGCCATGCAAATATGTATTTAAAGAGCCGACGTGAAATACCCGCTTGGCGAGACCATTTTAAAATCGTTTGCTCAGTAATGAATATTCAAATCTTTGTTATTTAATACGATTATAAAGCCTTTTTGGTTTGCCGTGGATAAGAAGCGATCTGGCAATTACTGGGATTCGTGAAAACATTACAGAATATTATGAAGTTGTTACGCTCTGCACTTAATTTTCCATCTTTGTTTGCAGCTTCAAGTCACGAAGCAGCAATCTCTCTGACCAAATGGGGATATTAGCGTGACGAATTACGTTATTGTTATTAGCAAACAGTGTGTTTATGTCGTCAATCGCGGGGCTGTTCGCAAACGTTTAATTTTGCGCCGAAGACTTTCGATCCATAAGCATACAGATACAGACAATCATTTCGAAAGCGTCCCCTTGTCACGATACTAGCCACAGAAACTAGAAATTATACTCGGCACGCCACATCCATATGCATGCGTGGATCCTCAGCCACTGCCATTCTACGCATCTAATTTAATACCATATCTACCATACAACATAGCACCTAACACTTGTTTATTTTGCCTCATGAATATTAACGCGTTCACATGTTGCGCGAATGTGTGGGTTAGGAATTAGTTTCTGAACCGCAGCAGCTTTAATATCTGTCTTCCCTTTCGATTGCAGCATATTGGCGGTGATTATCACACAAAAATTTTACCTTCAATTAATTTGCAATACACACTAGGTATTACGGTAACTATACTTTCAACAGCAAATCTATATCATAAAGTAGCATCCGTGAACTGACTCTACAAAAACAGCTCCGAACCTATTTATTATTTTAATACTCAATGAATGACTATTTACCTTCTGAATCACCCTCATCTTGAGTTGATCAGGCACATTTTCCTTCAGTGCCACTCGAAAAGACGTATAAATTGAAACACGCAAGAGCAGCTGTCTAAACATTTGGCTGACGACACAAGACTCGCTCGAGGATCCGCGAGACGTTTAGGTCTAATGTATCGAACTTTTGCTCGTCTCCGTACTTTTTACTATCCAGTTGGAGGATGACATAAAATAATCTTTAAGACCAACGCTTCGTTTGTTCCCTAGACAGAACTGAAGGCAAGGTCGCCTTGGGAAGGAAAGTTAGAAATTGAACATCGCTATCCGCAGGAGGAAATCAATTGATATTGAAATGGAGGGAGGCGTTGGTAGTAGAAGCGACATGAAGCAGACATGTTAATTTCCTGGAACGAACACAAGAATAAGTGATTATCCAAGCGCTGCGGTGCAAAAAGGTAATTAAATACTGTTCTGACAGTACAGCACAGTAAACAACAATGGTTATTTGACGAAAAAATCTTGTTCCGTGCGACAATTCGTTTTAAAACATGCATCGGGTCCATTCAAGCGGCAACTCAATGGTAAGTAATAGTGGCGTATTGTTTTTATTCAATAGTCCAAGAGCCAGTGGCACTAGTACAACGATATGTTTTGATATACCTACATTTGGCATGAATTTACTGCTGATTAGGTATAAATGGTACATGTGGGTCTGTCTGGTAAGTCTAATCAGTGTGTTTATGCTGGCACCTGCATCTGTGCGGTTTTTTTACAGAATAAGCACACAGATGATGAGATGAGACCGGATGAGTACATTTATCTATAATTACTTACCCAGTACTGATTGATAACCTGTTACATCAAAGTTTCTTCAAGGTTTCTCATCAATGCAGATTATTGAAAAAGTTTTCAGTTTTGCTGGAGAAACTTCCACGTTTTAATTCAGTATGTCAGTCTATTTGTCACTGGCTCTTAGACTAAAACAATATGTGCGCTTTTCGCGCTTTCCTACTCGTAATTATATGGAGCGTGCGAAATTGTGTCACGGATACTTGAGCGCGGCCATTCAGTGCCTTACGGGTGGCCTGTCTGGTTATGCTTACAGTCAGCGAAGAAAGGTTCCGTAACACTTGCTTACCTTCTCGTTTACTAAATTCATTTAACTACTGGCGCTTTTTCCTGACGCAAAATAGGCGCAAGTAGAGACGTCTAGTTACGGAAAATAACCCGTTGTGTGCCACTCAGGAGATGGTCTAAACAAGAAGTTAGTCAAAGCGGCAGAAAAAAACTAGATGAGGAAGACCTAAGGCCGACGTGCATTCAAAGAAACTTATCCTACACTCTGTTTAATACCGGTTGATGAAGAAATAACCGGCGTAGCTGCACCAGCTCCTTTAGAAAGAATGGAGACTTGAGTGGTATACTGTATAATACACTCTGATTTAATATTAGATATCGTGGTTACTTTGAAAATAAGTAGCATCCGTAACTTCCTCACCTGACTGTACTGAGTGACTTTAACAATGCGAAAAGATAATGTTTAACAGAGACGATTCACCTTGCAAGCGAAAAGAGAAGTACCCTTCTGCTTTAAATTGCTGCCGACGTTTTTGAAAGGAATTTAATAACTCCAACATGTAGACAACCTTTCAAAAGCTTCTTTGAGAAAAAAAATAATAAGATTTTTGTTGACCTTTCTCGGCCTTTGTGTGCTTGCTACTCTGTCCGTCTAGATATTGTAGCCTTCGTTGGAATGTTTTTATTGGTTTTTAGCTATAGGCCTTTGTCGGCAAGTGAGCTTTCCACTTGGGTACGTAGGACCTTCCGTCAGCGTAGGGTTCAGGTGCTGCACACACCGTCCGGAGTGCTGCGTTCCGTTCCGCGTTCCTTCTAATGTATGGGGTTGCTTGGAACCGTTGACACTGAAGCGATCAGAACGTGGAGTTTCGTGAAGCAAGACTGAGAACTCTGAACTCGGAACGCGGAACTCCGGGGCAGTATGTCCGGCGCTTTAGTTCTGTTGTGGTGACAGACAGAGTGTCTGAATAGAATGACATCAGTAAATTTCAATATAAACTCAGACTTGACCCTTCTTGCTTATGCTCTACTAATAGAAGGTCAAGGAAGCTTAACAACAGACTGATCTGCTTACCTTTTCCGACAGAAAACTCTTATTGAGACTGAACTTCATATTGAGGAAGGGTTTGACACGGCGGGTTCATACAGTCCACTGAGTAAACATGTAAAATAAGTACCTAATAAATTGATCATTTGAGTACTTTGAGTATAAGTGCTTATTTCCCAACGTAACTGGAACTTAAGTCTGTAACGCAATGGCGTGTCGAAGTCGTCCCAGTAGAAGAATGAAACCCGGGTTTCCTCGTTTTTCTCCTACAACCAGCGAACTAATCCTCTAGAACTAGAATCAGAATATTCTTTGCTGTACTACAAATACTACAAAATGAATCGTAATTGAAGCCATCAACTGGCCATTTTGCCCATTTTGGCACCATTGCGTTACAGACTCAGGCCCCTGGAATCGTCTCGTCATTTTTAAATACGTTTTCGCAAATGTCGCACGGGACCTTGACTCAGATGCCTGCCGTGCCGGCGCAAGTCGAGTGGGCAGATCCCACGACGACGACGACGCCTTTCATAAATGCATACCCACACGAAGCAAAGGGTCATGTTTTAGAACAACCTTCTTGCCAATCGCTAACGATGAAGGAAAATTCATGACAAAACTAGCACGCCGTTATCTACAGGGTGCACTCTAAGTCAATAGCGGAACTTTAATTAGGCAATCTACTGATCAATACAAACAACTTGTACTAGGTGGCGAAAAAAATGGAGTGAAAAAAATATCAGCTGTTCCATACAAAAGGTCGCTTCGGTACTGCGCCAAATGCATGAAACAGCTGATATTTTTTTCGCTCCATTTTTGTCGCCACCTAGTACAAGTTGTTTGTATTGATCAGTAGACATCCTACTTAAAGTTTCGCTATCGACTTAGAGTGCACCCTGTATAAGAAGCTGAATATGATCTTGTATGCTCTAGGCTGATGTGCTGAGTTTGTGATAAATTTCTAAGTTATAAGTACCTCAAAAACTCAAAGTTTGTGACGTCAAGAAAAGGCATGTAGTATGTACAGTCGGCCACACGCTAGGATATCCCTTTTTGTTCGATTGGCGCCCTTATGCCGCGCGCGGTAAGAGCTGCCATGGGGTATCTGTGACTGTGGCCGACCGTACCTATTACCCTCTTGCCCAGTTATCGGATGGGGCGCTCAGTAAGCTCAGTAACCTCAGCAAGGTAGTCATAGCTACATTCTGCCTGGTTAAGCCAAAGGAGAAAGTTTTCGTTTTCACTAGCAGGGTCACAAAGGGCAACAAGGACAATGCGTAACGGTATACCTACATGTAGCTACATACTAGGGCCTACATAACACTATTTTCTTTTTCACTGCGTGAGAGTGATGTGATGTGCGTGAAGTGCGCTTGGTATTTCCAAGCGCACTCAAACAGACACTATGGGTGATTCTTAAAATGCACAGGAAGTACATACTTGGTAGAGTAGTTGCCAACTCTACCAATAAGTCCGAAGAAAAGTAGTAACAAAGCAGCATATTTCAGCTTTAATAAAATATCTACCGGATGAAATAGACGCTGAAAACTGGGGAATGGCAGCCTCTTCGTGGTTCTTAGCAACTTTTATTAAACACTTTTCAATATGTCTGTTGCATTGTTTGTCCCACGCAATCGAAGTTGCGGGCAAGACAGCTAGTTTTATAATAACTTGAAACAACTTATAACCTGTGCGTTGCGCTGTGGCCGTGAGACCCACGCGCGCGTTCATTCATGTGACAGTATGCCACAAGTCCACAACTATCTGCGCAAATGCAAGGTAGATACAGTAGACGGCACTCGGATCTATCAGAAATTATTCGATTTTCGCCCTTATGAATTGGTGCTACGAACGTATAGGCGCTGGTGTACTTTACTTGCAATGTGCGCCATTCTGACCTTTATCCTTTCGAGGTTGGGCTGGCAAATTGATTCTAGGCACTTATCCGCGCCCACGTTTCGTTGAAATCCAGCAATTTGTCAAACTGTTTCGGGAATTGGTCTGAGCCTGAACCTCTGCAAATCCTAATTGGAAAATTACGCCGCGGTGAAACGGGCCTTTTATTGTGTGAGAATTATATCTCAAGCATGTGTACCTATATGATGGCCTATTCAAAGACAGACTTGCTTGGCACATTTGGATAGAATACTAAGATCTTAGCTAAGCAAAATGGGGGCATTAACTTGTGGTGTCGTATGTGCAATATAGCCTTCATAAAAGACCACATAGCAATGACATCTCAAGAAACAGCTCTCGTAAGTACAGTGCTAAACAAGCAGTCTCTTGCAAAAGTAAAGCAAATAGCGATTAAAAGGCTAGCAGTGTCAGTGTGGAGGGCCTATTACGAACCAACTGCAACGATGTCGATATAATTTACCTGCAACACTAGCTAAGGACAAAGGCAAGGTGTCTTGAGGATATTATAAATGTTTGGAAAAGTAAGGCAACTTCCGTTTCTAGCATCGTGTTATTGTTTGCGCTCCCAGTGGCGGATTTCCTCATTGCGGCCAGAATCGTAGCAAAAAATTATTTAACTTATTTGGCCAATTTTGACTGAAGTAACATTTTATAACTGAAATTCCCGATTTGTGTTATTTACATAGATATCATCATTATTCGTTCTCTATGTAGAGCAAAGTTGGTAAATGAGGCGGGACTTGAGCTGCGTCCTCTCTGGCTGCCCAGCGGCTATCTTTGTTCTATTCGCGACAGGCCTCAGGGAGAGCAGCGCTGCAGGAGGAATGCGGCAGCCGGTGGCAAGTTCTGCCGACGATGCCGTAAGGCTGCCGGTGCATTGTGCAAGCGACCTCGCGCCCACGCCTCGCCCACGCGCCTCTCCCTCGCCTCATGGCTCCATCGGCCGCCAGTGCAAACGAGGCTTAAACTTACGTGCGCTTTTCAATTGAAGAGCATAGGAATGAGAGTAGGTACAAATCCATTTTTAAAAAGTTCGTTTTTTTTTCGAATTGCATTGAAAATGCTGGATTACGTCGTTTTCGCACTATCAAACATGCAAAAAGTGGTTTTATCCTTGACGTGTCTTTTTTCTTACTTCGAAGTAGCCTCTTTGGTTAGAGAAATGCTTTCACAACAACCTTTTTTCAAATTTTCTAAAATTTTGTAAAAGTGGAGCTATGCCCTTTTGTTCCCATGCTCCTCAATTACAATCCAATGGGCTAATATTGGCTGTTAACTTTCAATGCAGTGGGAACTCGAGGGGCGCGCAGCGCGTTTGATTGCTTCATCGCGTAGAGTAAGTTCGGAGCTATTTTCGAGAAATAGAATTTGGGTATTACGTAATCAAACACCGGTAGGTGCTATTTTCCCGGAAGCGCAATTATTAGGCATTGGGTCTGTAGAGTTCGCAGTTAGTAAGAAGGTATTTATTTTATCTTTCACAGACTTATTGCTCACACGGTTCTGAACGCTCTCCTAGAAGGTAATTGTTTAGGTGTTTTGCATGCTTTTCAGCACACTTTTAAATAGGGGAAATGTCGGGATCTGAGTTTTTGGCTAAGATGAGTTAAGTTAAAATCAGGCTTCCAAAGCTCAGCACGTAAGGTATTTCAGTGCCATTCGATTTTGCGCTAAGCGGTGGAAGCGGCTGGGTCGAGTTCGCAATTACCGAGTGGTTTACGAGATTAATGAATGGAATGGCCGGACGGGCGCGTTGTTGCGCAATGCAGACGTGCTGTCACAGGGGGGGCAATTCTCAGATCAACCGAATCCTCAGACCGAATCAGACTGAGGAGGATTTAAAATGGCTTGACAGAAAACAGTTTGATCAACTTGATTCTTGAGGTGCGATTTTAAGATTTAACGTGGTAAACGTCAAACGAAATCCATAATCGATTCGCGTTTGATTGCCGATCCCAAAACTGTGAAAATTTCTGAACAGGCCCACGGAGAAAATGAAGTTTTAATTCTCGCCAAATTCTCGCGCACACAATGACGACACTTCAGAAACGCCGTCCACACCACACCTACATTTTAAACGATTTTAACAAGTTCCCAGGCACTGCACCGTCGAGTGGTCTCTTCATCCATCTAGTGTGAGTGAAGGTGCCGCTGGACGCTGTATAAATCATCTCATTACGTAGATGCAAAGGCCTTAGTAGTAGCTAGCTAACAAAGTTGAGGCATTCAGGGTTTTTCGGGTAGCCTAAAAATTACCCACACTCACTCGCAAATTGAACCCATTAAACCCGGGCCTAACAAATTTAATTTGAACCAGGATTATACATAGCTGAAAATTCACGAAACTGATGGATTTCATTCATTGTTGTGCACCAATCTGCTCTACAAATGGCCGCCACGAGAGCCCACGTTATTTGAAGAGTTTTTTTTAAAGCCTCTATCGAATTGTCCCGCCATCTCGGCCCTGGTCTGCGTCGTCGCCATTTTTCGGTGATCATTTAGGGTGGTATTAATAGTTGTCAGCTTAAGCCTTAAGCTCGAGCTCGAGTAGGTGATATCAGAAAAGATAATCACCTCTTGGCTAATCTCAATGTCAAGCTCAAGCTCAAGCCCGAGCTTGAGTAGCTGTCAGCATATTAATAGACACTAGCTTGAGCTTGTCATTGACATTAGCCAAGGACTCAATCGGTTATTTTGTTTTCTAAGATCACCTACTTGAGCTCTTGAAATGTACTTGAACACTTGAAATTCATTTATTGACACAAAAAATGACAATAAAAGGTAATACAATAACAAATATATTTGATACAAATTTGGTGACTGATGATTGGTAGGTACATAAATAGATGATACCCTGTCTCCTAAACTAGGTTGCCCTATATTTTAGGAGTCCAGTGAACACAAAAAATTAATAGCTCGAGCTGGAGCTGACGACTATTTAGGCTTTAATAAGGGCTAACTAGCGCCACCAATGATAAAAAAATCATGGCTTTTTTTATAACCCCCTTTTTGAACAAGTTAAACAACAGAGTTTTCTATATTACTAATAGCAATTTTCAGAACCTACAACCTGCAATCTAGGAACAGCAACCTAGGCTTCAATTTCGTTTATGCCAAAAACAGCCGTTTCTGCCAAAAGTTAAATTGTAGCCTAGATTCCTGGGTCTCGGCTCTGGGTTGATGGTTCTAAAAATTGCTATTAGTAATATAGAAAACTCTGTTTTTAAAGTTTTTCAAAAAGGGGGTTATAAAAAAGCCATGATTTTTTTTATCATTGGTGGCACTAGTTAGCCCTTATTAAAGCCTTAATAGTCGTCAGCTCAAGCTCGAGCTATTAATTTTTGTGTTCACTGGACTCCTAAAATACAGGGCAACCTAGTTTAGGAGACAGGGTATGATCTATTTATGTACCTACCAATCATCAGTCACCAAATTTGTATCAAATATGTTTGTTATTGTATTACCCTTATTAAAGCCTTAATGCCCCCCCGTAATTATAATATTTTCTCGGAGACCGATAAGCTGCCGTCAAGCCACATTAAAGTAACATTAGTCGAGGCGACCTTGCCGGCTGCGGCCCAATTGAGCTATAAGTGAAATGGTTTATTCAAATCGTCTGAGCTTTTGGCAGGCGTGAGGGGCGACTGATTGGAAACGTATCCAAATGTCACGCGGCTCACGCGCCCGCGATTTTGGTGCGTGTTGCGACACCGCAGCCTCTTCGTCGCCTCCTGTGTTTGCTGTTCACTGTGTATGTAACACTGTGAATATAACATAACCTCACTCTACAGGGTGCACTCTAAGTCGATAGCGGAACTTTAAGTAGGCTGTCTACTGATCAATACAAACAACTTGTGCTAGGTGGCGACAAAAATGGAGCGAAAAAAATATCAGCTGTTTCATACATTTGGCCCAGTACTGAGTCGACCTTTTGTATGGAACAGCTGATATTTTTTTCACTCCATTTTTTTCGCCACCTAGTACAAGTTGTTTGTATTGATCAGTAGATAGCCTACTTAAAGTTCCGCTATCGACTTAGAGTGCACCCTGTAGTATTACCTATACAGGGTGTTGTTTTGGTTAGTGACACCCAAAGGCGGCTTGTGTTTGCTGTTCATTGTGAATATAACAAACCCTCACCCTAGTACTATACAGGGTGTTGTTTTGGTTAGTGACCCACGACTCAGGGGTAGGAAAAGGGGTACCAAAGTGGTAAGAAAAGGCGAGTCCTTGGGTACCTTTTGAATCAGACCCCCGTTAGGCCGTTCAAAACGTAACCTTGTAAGTCTGAATTAAAGTCTGAAAGTTCTCAGACATGCGGAGCTCGGATCTCATGATTGGGTATCACATTGTGTAGATACCGACTCGGCCCTGTATTATGTAGAGTAGATAAAATAAAATATGGCTGAACGGCAACGAGTCAGGTTTACTTGGATACCTACTTTTACTTGAGCTTTCGAAACAACACAATGTGCTTGATTGTTAGATTTGAAATTCCTCAACGATAATAAAAGTACTTCTTCTTGTAAAATAGCTTGAATTTTTTGTATTCCGAAAATCCAAAATTTTTAATATTCACTCAGGCTAAATTAACCCTAAAACAATAATTATCACAAAAATACATGCCTTCTAGGCTGCTGCAGCCGGGGAGAGTTCCCAGGATAGAGTCTAGAGGAAATTTTACTCAAAGATAGAAGTGACCACTCAACAATACTTAATATGCTAGAGTCTGTCCCAAACTCCCAACACCTACCTAAACCATTAATCTCTCCTAATTGATAGCTCTATACATAGTGGTCGCTATTTCAGAATAATATTTATTTGCTCAACATGCTCTGGTTATAAGATAAAGACTTCATCCACAACATAATCGATTGCCGGTGAAATATATCAGTTTTAATTAAGTTTGCCTTTTAAATCTGACATCGCAATTATTAAGAGCTTGACTTATAGCAATGGAGAACATAACTCAAACTTAATATTGTAGGAACAACATGAACTGAAATTGGCTTGATTTATTTTAATTATTAATTTACTTTGCTATTGCAATAGAGACATGATGAGGTCCGTAAAAAACTCGCTAAAGAAATATTACGAGTAGGAGTAGATCACTATTTCGAAATCCACAATTTTGTAGAGATAATAACAAAACCCATTTTGGGACTCTTATTTTATGCTCTTTGCATAAATAGAGCATAATAGTTATTTATATACGGCAATATGGATCATTTTGCATAACGTCTGCATAATAAAGACATTTTCATCAGTTTTGAAACTGTGAATATTTTATTGTGGTAGTAGCAGGCACACGTATTTTTTATTCTATAAATCGAAAATATAAGACAAATATAAGAAACTAATTTGAATATTTTCTTAATTTTTTATGTAAATATTTTTTTATTAATTATTTAAAATTTCTAAAAGTTTTATGTATGACGTCACCACTGGCATTATGTACTAAGTTCATTGCATTCATTCATGCTTTTAAAAAATAAAAATATGTTGACGTTTGACAAATGTCAGTGTCAAGTGAACAAGAAGGTTATTTTCTCAGTTATTTGACACTTTTGACAGTTGTTGTTGACGAATGTATTTTTTAAATATTTGTAGGCAATGGAACTACCGCATTATAAGTCATCGAAAGAAAAATGAAGTAAACATTTTTGGCGATAAATATTAATAATCCGTTTTAATTTTACTTATTTAAACCCCTAATCAGTATCCCTATTCCTCGAAATGGTTTTCAATTAACGACAATCGATGCCTCACTGATCAATGCCCATTCTAGGGAACGTTGGGTTTGACTACCGCTCCAGGGCATATCATAGATAGAGCATCTCGCTGGCGATGGTGGTATTGGTGGTTCAGAGTGGAAACGCTGCTAGCGTCATGGGGACCTTTGGATCGGATTTTACCCGGGGTGGTTTATTTGAGTAGGTATTTGCTTATTTTTATTATAAATTTTAACTTTATTTTGAATTAGATTAAGCATTATTGAAATAAATTATTATTAGTGCTTATTTTTTTGGACGAAGCATACGTTGAACCGTTGAACATTGTAATTTGCTAATAGATGGAAAGTGTTCCTTTTTTTTATTTATTTGGCTCCTACCGACGACGTAGGAGCGCATTTAATTTTGACGTGGGTATGTTTTTGTTACGCCATTCAAAGTTACCTTTTCTGAGTTTAGTTCAGTGGTTTGTTTGTGGGTAGTAGCGATAGGTAGTTCTTTACGTCAGAAATTCAATACAACTGTTGCCGTATTTTTTTCTGTTTGGTCCCAGTTCGGTACTAGCATCGTATCAAAACCCAGAGGTAGGTAGAGGTAACCAATTCTCGTTCAAAACCAGCACATATTTATCACGTTAAGAGGTAAGTACATGGGAATTTGCGGACTGCCGCTGTGTGTAAGTACTAGATCTAATTGATGCCCTGACCATAAAAGTAGTCCGGTCTACCTTGTCCGAGCTAGCAGCTGAGCGAACGCACCAAGCAAACTTGTTGATTAGAACCGACATTAATCTGTAGTATGGTCCCGGGTTGGTAGGCAGATTGGAACTGGATTATTGGGTCTTTTTAACAATTGGATATTTATTGAACGAAAATTAAATGTAACTGCTGTTTATTATTTTTTGTTTTGTTTAAAATGTATTGTCGTGAAACAAAAGTCGCTGAACAAAAATATCTGTTTAGTTAAAAAACTGTGAAAATTTGGACTTTTCTGCCACGCCACTTTCGTTGAACCTTAATAAAATTATAAAAGTAATAAACGTTTCTAAGTCTGCACGGACGAAGTCGCGGAAAGCTAGTCTTTTTAATACAAGGCATACACAATTTGCTTACACTTCACGATCTCACCAATAGGCTGTAAATAGCTAACTGAACCAGTTTCCTGCCGGCTAATACAAAGCTGCTCCATTTTACAAGATCCTAGGTAGGTACTACTTGGTATTATCTATCTTACCTCTCTAAACAAATTCCTGGGCTAACAACACCAAGGCCGCAAGCTCTCACCACATCATTACTATACACAATTTATAGGCAATAAAGGAGCTAACTAAACGTTAGCTATAAATTCGTGTAAAAGGGCCGCGGTCAGTCGTGGTACCTACGATGGACTTGAGATGAACTTTATCAATGAGCCGTTTTCAAAGAAGAGAGCTGTTTATAAAGCAGTTCATAGGTGGCGTCTACAGGCGTGGCCATTGAGGTGGGACGTTAGCAACGTGGCGGGATATTAAAAAATGTTCACACTTTTTTACATTTTGTAGCTAAACTGAGCTATTTTTGTTCAGCGATTATTCGTTTGCGGCAATAACATAGTATTCTTTTCATTTTGGGCAGTGCCACTGCTTCGTAGAGCAGAACTCATAATCGGCTAAATTATTATTGTTCTGTTGTTTACAATAATGAAAATAATACTATGTTATTGGGGTGTTTTTCGAGAAAATTTCTTATTGTTCATTGTTAATCCCGAAAGCAAAAGTTCAGTGGTTTTATCTGTATTGCGTTGTCTGTCAGACAGATCTCTTGCAAAGTAATTTTTAGGCAGTCAGTGACGGACGCGACACCGATTTATTTAGAGGTACTTTACTTAATTAGGGATTCCTTTACAAGTCTGACTTCACTACCCTATGTTCAATTTGAACAGGCGGCAGGGCATAGCCTAATAAAGATTTATGCCCTCACTCGCTATAGAAGGGCTTGGCTGGTCCATAGGCAGGAATTGAGGAGCGACCTTTCTGCTCTGCCGAGGGTAATTGTTTCTTTTAATTTGTCATTTAGGGAAAGTTAAAAGGTGATAGGGGAAGGGCAGACCAGCCCCTCTACTCTCGACGTTATTGTGTCAAGATTGACGAAGTTTATTCAATAACATTATCTATGAATTCGCAATAATCATGCTTCGATTAGATCACATACTTTGTTATGTTACTTCAAATCAAAGGCAATTTTACAATAATACGCCTAAGTAGTAAATTAAAAATGTAAAAAATTTCAAATTAGAATATCTCGCTCGCTCGGCTGAACCTGAACCTGAACCGAACGGAATGCATTTCTGACGTTTTTATTTTTCTACAAACTTTTTTTTTTATTGGGCCCGCGCGCGGTTTATTTTTTTATCCTGCCAGTTTCTTGTTCATACATTGTTCGTGATCGTGATTGATCTCTTTCAATGTTGTCGGTGGTCTCTTTAGTCATTTGAATTTTTACTTACAATATCGGCAATCCAAATTCAAATCATTTTTTGTCCCTCCACTTTTTGTCTCCTGTTGATCCGGGATTAAAAAGCTACTTTTTAGTCCCTGTTTGCGGGGAACGACCTAGGTCTTTTCGAATAGATGTGATAAAAAACATATTATGTCACCACGCGTCCCCACTACGGATGCCCCCACCAGGATTTTGAACTTGAATGCATCTTAATACCTGATATTGGATATTTAAAATAAGAGTCAAGAGTAAAGGGGCTTGGTAACCGTACTCATCTAGAAAAGGTTGATGTGAAGATCAAAATTATACTCTCAAGGCTGGAAAGCCAGCGTTAAAATGGGCAGTGTCGTACTGTGGTTTCGTCTGCGGTTTTAGATATCAAAAGGCCTTTTAATTCTGTAATGAACTATTATAAGCAGCATCTGACTGTAATAAAACAAGCATAACACTGTACGAAGTAATATTTCTCCAAGAGTTATGGCAGGCGCAGAATAATTTGTTCCATTTGGTAAACTAATAAATTACAGACAGTGTGGTTTTACTTTATTAGACTCTGGGCCGTTTCTCTACATATTTTTTTCCTTTGTGTGAATTAAAGATGCTCCGTTTTGATTATCAAATCACATAAACGCGAAAATTTCTATGGATGTATTTAGATGAGGCAAGGCAATAAAGATATAGCTTGGCTTAGATACACATGGATAACACAACCTTTAATTTAAAAGCCCATAAATTATTAGCATTTTCTGTCTTACTCTAACTATTTGTAGATCAAAATAACTACTATAAAATCATTTTTATACCCCAGACATATTTGCTTACAATTTATAAGCACATCTCACAAACGGATGAACCGATTTTGATAAAAAATATCTAAGACCACTCGCTAGAAAATTCGGCTTTCAAAATAAATAAAAAATCGCTTTTAAATCGGTTCACCCGTTTAAGACGGTACCAAATAGACATAGGTACATAGCGGTCAAACTTATATGACACCCCTCTTCTTTGGTCGGGGTTAGTAATGACAGCTCTATGAGGGACTCGATTCTCTTGTACGATCACAGTCAAGAGTAAACAAGCCGTGACAAACAATCTCTACGGTGACCTAGAGACGTGGGTGCAGCGGATTAGACACAATGGGTGCCTATTTATCATAATATTCTGAACTAATGATTGCTGATAATGCTAGTCTGGTACCATCTGCATGATCGATCACAACGCTTGAAGGTCGAACGCTTCTGCTATTATTGTCAAACAAAGACTATCATCGGATGAGTGGAGCTATAACCCGCGCTGATTTATTTAATTTAGCTGATTGTGACATTTGCTCGAACTTCTAGTTTTTCAGGCAGTAGGTACAGTCGGCCACAGTCTCAGATACCCCTTTTTGTTCGATTGGCGCCCTTATGCCGCGCGCGGTAAGAGCTGCCATGGGGTATCTGAGATTGTGGCCGACCGTACCACTGGTTTGTCGACCAGAAAAACAAATCAGCTTAATTATTGTTTTATGTTGTTTGAAATAATGAAAAGAATACAATTTTCCTGTCGTGAAATAAATCGCTAAACAAAAACTACTCAGTTTAGCTAAAAAAAAAAAACTGTTGAACTTTCCAGCCACGCTATTTTCGTTGAACCGTAAAGAGCAGCCAACCATATCCGCGAGGATTACAGGCCACATTCGATCCACTGTCACTCCTAAACCTAAATAATACGGCGGCTGGTTGTCGACTTCCGTTCGTCGCGTCGGCTCCTAATTTAGCTATTTGTGGATGTTGTTGGGGATAGAGCTCACTAGGAATATATTTATACACAAGACGCGGAAACTTACATATTACGATGATGCTGCTGCTTGACGATAATCTCTTCCTTATTTATCTCTATCTCTACCTCTATCTCTCTTTGTTGATCTACTATTTTTAAAGTGAGATACAGATTAAATGTCATTGATATCCAAACTCACTAATCCAAAGAAAATACAACCTCTTCGGTAGCCAATATCATCGTTTTCTTCCAATACTGGCCATGGGATGTCATTGGTTTTGGCTCTGTAGTAAAACAAGAGCAAGAAGTTTTGTGATAAGGTTTCAAGGATAAGGTTTTTGCAGACTCACATGAATAGTCATATTGGATTTCAATGCCAGCATTGATTGTGTCAGTGTCAGTTTAGTATGGATTTGCTTGCGTGTGGCTTGCGTGCGTGCAGAACATGTGCAAAATAATGTGATTTCTGAATAAAGTGTGCCAATTTTATCCCTCTGTGTTCTTCTCTTCGTCATGTGAGTAAGTTACCGATTTAAACAGTAGGTTCATACCCATCGAACATCACGGTCAATTGTATCGATATGGGTCACACAGCAGTGAGTAGGTCAGTTGAACACAAAGGACAAGGGCATTGGTGACCTCAGACAACCGACCCATTCTGCAAATATTTTCAAATCTCAGCTCAGTTTTATTAAGCTTTTGGCCGCGACTTCGTCCGCGCTGCCGACTCGGATAAAAACTATATTGTATTGTATTGTATATTTTCGTTCGTTATCCACGTCGGCGTCTCAGTACAGAAGAAGACGAAGCTTCACCGTGAGAGAGTAACAAAACAAACAAACTCACGCTCACATAAACAGTAACTTTCGGCACCAAGGCACCTTTTATTCTTGTCGCGTGGAAAAACGTAACGACATTTTTTTTAGTTCAGTTCATAATTATACAAGGTATACAAGATTCTCACCGTCCTTGCAATGTAATATAAAGTCAGTTATAAATCCACAGCAACCTTATCAGTTCGGAGATCTGAATGGACAATGGCATCATTGTTGCGGAAGGCGCAATGCGATGCGACGGGGCGTGCTCGGACGCACCCATCTCAATATCTGCTGATGTCAGTCGATCATGTCATGCATATCACATTGTAGGTTTACAGCTGCCTATGGACTATTTTATAGATAGTTTTCATCACAGATTTTAGTACATACATCTATCTCGCTAGCTCTAGGAGTTACATTGTAGATTGTACCTACTGTGTAGTGAACTGTGGTGCGTGACGATAGGACGTTAACGAACGTCTCTATGCTGCGGATCCTTAAAAATAATTGTCAGGATTCCAATAAGTTTCCAAAATAAGTGTACTGACATGGCTGTACCTAACCTATCCTAACCGAAAAGTCTTAAAACAGAAGGTATAGATACTCTTCCCACTTCCCAGCCTTAGACCAATGACCACATCGGCGGCTATTTCTTGTCACCATGCAGTCACAGAGATTCTGAGTAGCTACTACGAGTGCGAAAAAGCTGTGCCGGACGTCTGCCGGACATCTGTCATGTATCCTAATACTATAGTAGTAAGGTTGTTTATCTAACTTATCACTTTCAGTGACAGTGACAGTAAGCACTCGTGGTAGCTGCTCTGGCCCTTACTTTATATTACTAAAGCTGTTTTCGCCGAAGTGATAAAGCACTGCATAGCTCTTTGCAGACAATAAACCGCTCGCAGGACAATCCGTCCACCATTGTGATGTAACCGGGCGACAAGGTCGCGTCTTTAATTGCACTCGGAGCGACCGGTTCTTTATTTATGCGACGGACCTGCGACCTTTTGTCGCCAGTGTGTTGCATTGTATTCGACGTCCAATCGTGTGGAGTGGATGGAGTGGATGTGTGGCTTACGCTTTGATAAGCAAATAGGTGTGGTGGCGCCCCAATAGTTAGCAAGACCGTAGATTTCATGTTTGTCTCTATCTTTCGCCCTTGCTCTCTACTCTTTCCCGCGTCAGTCTTAGAGAAACAGTTTAGCAACCAGCTGGCTTGGTATCACTGGCTAATATCGAGCTTTGCTAGCTCTATAAGCAACTATTTCTGTGATGTGTTCTAAGCAGATCAAAAGTAGAGTTTTTGCACTGCAGTCTGCACACTACAATTCTATTTTGCATTATATTAAAAAATAAACGGTTAATCATGGAGGAAAGCTGGAGTTCGTCTAGCTAGACGTCTCGTCGACCGTCGTGAGCTCTACAAATGAGAAACAGCGAACTTATCCTCTAGAATTAGAATATTCTTTGCTGTATACTATAAAAAAACATTAAAAGGACCGACAGCATTAATAAATTGAAGTCGTCAACTGGGAGCCCATTTTAGCACCATTGCGTTACAGATTCAGGCCCCTGAAACTTTACTTTACCTCTAAGTTTAAGACGAAACGCGGGTAGCCGCTGCTCCATAAATATAAAAAATACAACAAGGGAGACCTGTTTCCTCCCTGGATAATTATTTTAGAAAAAATATTTTTATGCCATTCAATTTATAGGTTTTTCAATTTTATGTACCTACGTCGGCCATAGTCTCAGATACCCCTTTTTGTTCGATTGGCGCCCTTATGCCGCGCGCGATAAGAGCTGCATTGGGGTATCTGAGATTGTGGCCGACCGTACGTACCTCTGCCATGTCCCTATATTTTGTATGTAATGTAATGGCATACACATATTTTTTCTGAAATAATAAATTATCCAGGGAGGACACAGGTCTCCCTTTTTGTATGGAGCAGCGGCTACCCGCGTTTCCTCTTAAGAGACCATTTTGTTTCGAGCGCTAACTACTTAGCTAGCTGCTTGCCATGTTATGCATGCTGGCTACCATAGCTTAAATCAGTGACAATAATACAGGGAATTTTGGACTTAAACCCATCGAAATTAGAGAACTGAATGAGGCAATTAAAACTTCATGAGCCAGCATTTTTTATGTTCTTTGTCTTGGGGAGCGCAATAAAAGTCCCTAAAGTGTATCTACCTAAGTTTTATGTACTTGTCTTATTACCAGTGCCGCCTTTGGAAGGTATAGGTCTTCTGCCTGAAAGCAGGCTTTGGATTTGCATGAGCAAGAAGTGATGTTTCTTGACATAGGTAACGTTCACTTTTAACTTCTTCTTTTTTAATGACTCCCGATATTCACACATTATTGTATTGGAACGGGTCGAATCGCGGTTGGTTTTAGGCAAATTTAATTACCTTATTTATACCGACGGTAAACCAACCGCGATTCGACCCGTTCGAATACAATAATAGGTAATGTTGGAAGAGGATGTAGGTACTTAAGTGTATCATAGCTAGCTCAGGAGATTGGCAAAGCTTGGCAACCTGGCATGGTCTGATATTTTCGCTCATCAAATCATATCAGCGGCAAAAAGATGTGTTGCAATGACGAGGGAAGACAAGAAGACAAACAATAATATATTTTCTGTATGAAAGATATAAAATTATGATTTGTTTATACACACGACAGCATCAGAGCGTACACTTTTGTTGTAAAGTCGCCGAGTAGTAGGAACCGAGTAGAGTGCGTGTAGTGTAAGCGTCGATATGATTGACTTGTGTACCTAACGGGCGGGGCGATGCATCTAAACGGACCTAAAGCTAACTTGTTAGCAACCAGACCTATAGTGGAAACCTTAGGAGCACGATGTGCATACGTAATACCAAGACGACACGAGCCTCACTAAGCGTAGCTTAACACTGCTGCTTAGAACATCGCGTTAATAGCCTTAGCACTTGGCCACTATTGGATTGCTTTAATACCTACGTCGTATTGACTGTTAAGTATATTGCAACTTTATCGGGAGCTATGCCCCCTAAACTGTATGAATCAAACCTCTGAATTTACCAAGGCCCCACCTCTGCATTGACTCTATAATTTTATGTTGACTGCATCGTCTCTATATTGATTCCAAAGTTTCTGTACCTCCGATTTTGCCAAGAATCCTTAACTTTATGAGAACCCCTGTAGCAGTCGTAGCACTTACTTCTATTCAACCTTTGAGAAATCTAGATTGAGGAGACAATGCCATAATTTTATTGATGGTACTTATGTTAACTCAACTTATGTTATCAAACTAAGATGAGTCCTAAGATGATTGCAAGCTTATTCCAATGTGAGCTAGATGGTTGCAGTGAAAATCCAACTTTTGGGAATGGACGAATCTTATCTACATACCGGACGAAATAGGTACTCCAGTTTTTTTCGACGTGAATAACTTCGAATAACTGGCGGTGGCGACATAGAAAGCAAAAGCTTTGTTGTGTATTTATAAAACTTCTTACTCGGTTTTGTCATCGCAGCAAGGTAGGATGATACTAACACTTTAGCTTTACTGTGGGAAAAGCCTTTGTTCCGTCGACCTTTACTTTCACCGGCCTGGCAATCTTCACCTATGTTGTTACTCACTGTTGCCTAGTACGGTCGGCCACAGACTTGGATACCCCATGGTAGCTCTTACAGCGCGTGGCATAAGGGCGCCAATCGAACAAAAAGCCCCTTTAGGTATCATAGCGTGTGGCCGTCTGTAGGTATGTTTATCCACGTTTGGGATCAAATTGGTTCTGCCCAGTGCCTCTGTATTCTCTAAAATAATCACTGTAAATATCCCCGTTTCTAGGCCCGGTTTCTGAATTGAGAATTTCACTAATTAAATATCGTTCTGTCACATTATTTTGTGTGACATCTGCAGAGACAGATGGTTAGTGAAATTGTCAATTCAGAAACCGGGCCTTAATATATTATCGACGGTTTCGACCTTCGTCGCGTGAGTGGATTTTTTTGAGAATAGTCGCGCTGGTCTAGAAGTTTAGGTTCTAAAGCCACTATAAATAACCATGATGTAAAGAAAAATACTACAAAGTTTTAATAAGTTTAAAGTTTATTTGATACAAAAAATTTAATATGTACCTCTACAATACATTAAAGTTCAATAAGTTACTTACCTACCTAAATAAATACATAATCCAACAATACTAAAGTTTTCAATAAACCTACAATACAATCTAAAATCCAATTAGACGTAGCGCGTATTGAAATGATAGACGCATATTTGATACGATGCGTGACAACTATTTCAGAAAAACTTTAGCACTGGAAAATCTACATAAACTAGAAATTTACGAAGTTCCATTATCAAGCCTTCGGTTCTTCCTGAAACAGCTCATACAGGAGATTCATCTGGCTGTTCAATTGATGTAACAGGGCAATAGTTGAATTTTTACACGCGGCTTGTGGTGCTGTCTTGTCGGGTGATTGAGTTGTGGAGGTTGGTGGAGATGATGTTGTTTCAGTTTGAGATGTGCCTGTTCTCGTCGATGTTTGATCTGAAGATTCAGATGGTCTAGGTGATTCAGTTGTTGTAGTTGAAGAATTCGGTGTTTGACTGGTTGTTGTTGGTGACTGATCTAAAGTAGTTGATGATTGGCTTGTTGATGGTGATGCTGTTGATGTAGTTGGGCTTTCGCCTGTTGTAGCCACTCGTTGGGTCGTTGAAGAAGTTGGTTCTGTCAAAGTAGTAGGTGATTGTGTGGTTGAAGTTGGCGATTGATCTGAGGCAGTTGGAGTTTCGGTTGTCGTAGCAGATGATTGTGTAGTTGTAGTTTGTGATTGTGTTGTTGTTGTCGGTGATTGATTTGAATTAGTTGATGACTGACTAGTTGATGGTGATGGTGCCGATGTAGTTGGTGATGATTCTGATGCATTTGGTGTTTGGCTTGTTGGTGATGGTGTTGTAGTAGTTGGTTCTGTTGTAGTTGGTGATGGTGTTGTAGTAGTAGATTCTGTTGTAGTTGGTGATTGTGTTGTAGTAGTTGATTCTGTTGTAGTTGGTGATTGTGTTGTAGTAGTTGATTCTGTTGTGGTTGGTGATTGTTTTGTTGTAGTAGGTGATGATTCTGATGTAGTAGGCGTCTGGTTTTCTGTAGTAGGTGATTGTGTTGTAGTAGTTGATTCTGTTGTAGTTGGTGAACGTGTCGTAGTAGTTGATTCTGTTTTAGTTGGTGATTGTGTTGTTGTATTAGGTGATGATTCTGACGTAGTTAGTGGTTGGCTTGTTGTAGCAGGTGATTGTGTCGTAGCTGGTGATGGTGTTGTAGTAGTTAATTCTGATGTAGTCGGTGATTGTGTTGTTGAAGTAGGTAAAGATGCTGTTGTAGTTGGTGATGAATCTGATGCAGTTGGTGTTTGGCTTGTTGTAGTTGGTGATTGTATTTGAGTAGTTGATTCTGTTGTAGTTGATTCTGTTGTAGTTGGTGATGGTGTGGTAGTAGTTGATGCTGATGTAGTTGGTGTTTGGTTTATTGTAGTAGGTGATTGTGTTGTTGTAGTGGGTGATTGTGTTGTTGTAGTGGGTGATTGTGTTGTCGTAGTTGGTGATTGACCGGAAGTTGTTGGTACTTGGTTTGTTGTAGTGGTTGTTGATGACCGTGATGTCGAAGTAGGGTCATCTGATGTTGGTGGTGTCTGAGAATCATCTAAAAAACTGACAAACAAGTTACCAATTTGATAAGTACAATCTTCACAACCTGGTACTTTGAATTTTCGAAGTGATTTCTCTAAGGATGACATTTTGTCACTCTCTCTTACTATTTCTATCATGTAGTTTTTGTCGTCAGGAGTCTTGGACGTGGCCATATTACACGAACTTGGTTTAATTATAGAAGTATTGTTTGTGGTTGATTCAGGTGATGATGATTTCGCAACTTGTGAGCTATCTGAAGTTATCGCTTCTTGATCTAAGTCTTGTGCAGTTGTAGTAGTTAATTGAGTAGTGGTTGTAGGTGATTGAGTCGTTGTGGTCGGTGATTGTGTAGTTGTGGTAGGTGATTTTGTGGTTGTGGTAGGTGGTTGAGTTGTTGTGGTGGGTGAGTAAATAGTTGTCATAGGAGATTCAGTGGTTGCAGTTGGTGTTTCAGTGGTTTTAGTAGGTGGTTGTGTTGTTGTGGTTGGTGATTGAGTTGTTGTGGTTGTGGTAGGTGGTCGAGTGGTTATAACCGTGGTGGGACTCGGTGATTGAGTAGTTGTGGTAGGTGGCTGACTTGTTGTGGTAGGCAATTGTTCTGTAGTTAATTGTTGTGATGTTTCTGTACTGGATTGAGCTGTTGTAAAAGTGTTAAGTTGTTCTGTAGAAAGTGGAGCTATGGTTGTATTCTGAATTTGTTCTTGATCTGTTGGCGATTTTGAAGAAGTTGGCATGACAGATGTAGTTGTTGGAGGTGGATATTGTGTGGTTGTAGTAGATTTTGTTTGTTCTGGATTGGCAGTGGTAGGAATTGGTTCTGCTGTTGAAGTAGGTGTCTGTGTTTGTTGTGTTGAATATGGCGCATATGTGGTCTGAGTTTGGTCCATGACAGGAGCACTAGTTGTAGAAGTCACAGATTGTTCTGGAGTTGTTGATGTTTTTTGGTCTCCTGAGATCTGCAATTGTTCAGAATCGTATGTACCAGCAGTAGTGCCTTGATATGGTTGCGTGGATGGAGCAGCAGTTGAAGTGGATTGTGGTTGATCTTCTTGTTTTGTTTCTGATGCTTCTGTATTAGGTGTAGTAGATGACTGTTGATTTTTAGTTGGTGCCTCACTACTGGTTTGTACTGTTGTAGTTTGTAATGATTCATTCTGAGTTGACGTACTGGGTGGATCCCTTGTCACAATCTGCATTTGTTCTGTCGTGGGAGCAACCGTTGTCGAAGTCTGCATCGCTTCTGTAGTAGTTGCTTCGGATTTAGACGTTTGGTTTTGCTTTTTACTGGGCGTAGCCATTGTGTTTTTGGATGTTTTCTTATTTCCACTTGGAGAAGATGTCAGTGTTTTGTTGGATGATCTGTTTTTACGTTTGAAAGTAGATGAAGTTCCATTTTTGCCAAGTGGTTTATCCTGAGGTTTAGAAGTTATGGTCGACGAATTGTTACTCTTCTGTGTCGTTGCAATAGGTGTGGGCGTCGTTCTTCTGTTGATTACATTCATGGTAGATTTATTTTTTAAACCATTTCGTATATAGTTGCTTATGATGGGATTAACTTTACTCCGTTTGTACGTATCGCGTATTGGAGAAATGGTTATTGAAGGGTTAGCCTTCGGGTACCACAAATCCTCTACCACCAGTGGGTATTCTATTTCAGGAAATACGATACCTTCGCAGCTACTATATGGATCAATTGGAATTTTGAAAGAAGGATATTCTAAAGCTGTGAAACTATTTATATTATAAATGCTCGGCTTTAGTATTTTATCTGTGGCTTGTTTAGCTTGACCCTCCAAATATGCGTTAAGAGTTTTCGACAGAACTTCAGAGTTCTTTGAAGTCAATTTTGGCGGTTGTGGGTCCTTCCATAAATCTGAAGCTGTTAACGGGTAGTCAATATCTGGAAATTCTGTGTCATCCTGAATTGGGTCATCTTTTGGTTGATTACAGAGTATTTTTTTTATTATTTCTGCGTTTACGTTGTCGTTGTTTGCGGGTCTTTTTGTTGGACGCAGAGACGTAACTTTAGGTAGATTATCTCGACAGCGTGATTTTTTATTCGGACAGATACAGTTTTTCAATAGTTCCCTCTTTAGGTTTCGCGGCATGCATTTTATAATGGCTATCTGAAAAATAATTAATTGGATTAGCTACTTTACTCAACATTTCATACACTTACTTAAATCTCGCCAAAATATGCGGATTTATCTTTTATCTCTCGATCTAATTACCTGAATAACGATCACAATTAAAAACAATGCCACCTTTTCACGTAGCCCCATTATGATTTCTGCCAAAAAAAAAGTTTATCGATTTTATATAGGAACGCACTGTGAAGCAACGCACTTGTTACGTCTTAGGTATAAGAGAGAGACGTGACAATCCATGATTAATGATTACCTAAGATTTTTCTCCGTGTTTGCTATTAGACAATCATCGTACGCAAGTGTATTGCAAAATCAATCTTCAGTTTGGGAGATATGTATATTAAGAGGGCGCTAGAGCACCATTTTCCCATACAAACGTAGTTCAGGTTTAATTTCTAAACTACAGGCTGGATTTTGCTGAAACTTTGTTTATATCAGTAGATGACCAATACGGAGGTTTGCAAATAGTTTTTATAATATAAAATAGCCTGAAAGAAATTAGAGCGATGCGGTTTTCGCGCCGGAAAAGGGGTTACTTTCAGCTTTTATTTACTCACATTATTCCACTGTCTATTGGAGTCTAACTACCTACCTTGGGAACATCAATAATGTATTGTACTTGTAAGAAATAAAAGAGATTTTTTAAATAGCTAATAAAATGTAGAAATGGTAGCTGAACTACGAAAAAATTTGGGAAAATAGATCTATTACATTACAGCTACAACTACTTACTACATACTCGCGAAAGGACACGAACACACGTAGACTCATACAGCCGCATTGCCTCTCACTTTTCCCGGGCCCCTTCTCGCTCTGGGTGAAACAGCTATAGAAAACAGTGTTAAACGCGCTTGGCCGTCACTGAGTTCCCACGGTCCTGAAGGGGCCTCTTAAGAGTCTACGTGTGTTCGTGTCCTTTCGCGAGTAGCTATCTAGTTGTATTTGTAATGTAATAGATCTATTTTCCCAAAATTTTTCGTAGTTCAGCTGCCATTTCTACATTTTATTAGGTATTTCAAAAATATATTTTTTTCTGACAAGTACAACACATTATTGATGTTCCCAAGGTAGTTAGACTCCAATAGACAGTGTAATAATGTAAGTAAATAACAGCTGAAACCCCTTTTTCGGCGCGAAAAACGCATCGCTTCAATTTCTTTCAGACTACCGTAAAACGGGGCTATTCGCAATCAACGGGGCTATTTGGTTCGAATGAAATAAAAGATTTGAAGTCATATATTTTTTTAAAAACTGAACGCAGCCTAATGTTTGTTTTTACTGGCAACACTAAATTTTATCCGTCACTGGTCTGTGGTGATTACAAGCTTGTGCACGCTTTGTTGACGACACAATATTTTTTTTAAAAAGGCGGTTTATCGGACGAAATTTGAAGTGGTTGAACTTTCATGCGTACTACAAAACTTTTTGGAGGTAAGTGAAAACCATTTATACTCATCTTTTTGCCGTTTTCCGGTGATTTCAATCATAGTTTTAGTTTATTTCTAGCTCTGTTTAGACGCCATTATTGTTAATTTTTCTTAGACGGGGCTATTTGGAAGGCGTTTTGGGGCTATTTGAAATATTATTCCAAATAACCCCTGGTATTCCTAATTTGATGCTTCAAACACATTAGTATGTTCTCTCAATTAGCCCCAAAAGTTTATTTTTACCTGTTTAAGGGGAAGCACTAGTTGTTTTACCTCGCATTCTGATATTTTTATTTATTTCAGATTTACAATGGTTCGGAACTATCAAAGAAAGATTACTAGCGAAAGGAAAGGTAAGACATTTTCACCTTATCAAAGCTATAGAAAAGAAGACTTAGAAAAGGCTATAGAGCACATACAAAACAAAAAGCTAAGAGTATGTGATGCAGCTAAAACCTTTAATATCCCCATGAGCACATTAAGCAGAAAATCAAGAAACATTAATTGTTCTCAAGAAAAGGCTGGACACCCCACTTTATTTTCTCCGGAAGAGGAAAAGGGGTTCATTAAAGTTCTGTTGACTTTAGGACACTGGGGATTTCCTTTCGACACAATGGACCTTAGAGTTTTTGCCCAAAAATATTTGGCCAAGATTGGAAAGAAAATTTACACTCTTCAAGATAATCTCCCAGGTGATGATTGGGCCAGAAATTTCCTACAGAGACACCAATCTGAATTATCAAGCCGCAAAGCTTCAAACATCTCCACAGATAGAGCCAAAGTTACGCCCGAAACACTAGACAACTTTTTTAAACATTATACTGAAACTGTTGAAGGGGTCGGCCCAGATTCCATCATCAACTACGATGAAACAAATTTAACGGACGACCCTGGCAGCAAAAAATACATCTACAAAAGAGGGTCTAAATATCCAGAAAAAGTTATGAACTCGTCCAAAACTGCGGTATCCTTAATGTTTGCTGGGACAGCCGATGGACTATTGCTGCCAGTGTATGTGGTCTATAAGGCCGAACATCTCTGGGATACATGGATAGAGGGTGGACCTGAAGGCACGCGTTACAACCGATCGAAAAGTGGGTGGTTCGATAATGTGTGTTTTGAAGACTGGTTTAATACCGTCATAGTGCCATACGCAAAAAGCAAACCAGGTCGAAAGGTTTTGGTTGGGGACAACCTGTCGTCACACTTTTCGGAGAGTGTTCTAAAAACATGCGAAGAACTGGACATAAAATTTGTGTGCCTGCCACCCAAATCAACCCACCTGATGCAACCGTTAGATGTGGCGTTTTTCGGCCCTCTAAAGACCTACTGGAGAGAAGTGTTGAGAAAATGGAAAGCTACAGAAGGAAGATCACACAAAACTTTGGTTAAAAGTGCATTCCCAAAATTACTTTGCCACCTGAAAGAGAAGTTGATTGATAAAGGCAGTGAGTCGAGCAACCTCATAGCAGGATTTGATAAATCTGGTTTATACCCTGTTAACGCCGAACGCCCAAAGTCACGCCTACCCCACAGTTCACATATTTCCGCAGATAATACGAATAACTCTATGACTGCAGTCATACAAGAAATGTTGGGTGACCTAAGGTGCCCTGCGGAATCAATTGAGAAGAGGCGAAAAAAGAAATGTAACGTGGATCCAGGAAAGAGCATCACAGTTGGGGACTTCGTACAAAATCAATCAAAATTAACTGGAACAGTTACAAAAAAGCAAAACCAAGCTAGAAAGAAAGCAGGAAAAAAAGCAAAAGCCAATAAACCTGTGGAATTTGCTCAAAATGATTTGAATGGCTATCGAACTTGTGACGACTCTGATGCTACCCTTGTAATCGATGATGAAATTACGAACAAAGTTTCAACAACATCACAAATAGCAGCGGAACCAATTCCGGGCCCTTCCGGACTGTGCAAGTGGCGAAACTCATATCCAGGCCAAATAAGTGACCAAAGTGATGCTTCCGATGTTGTAAGAGATATACCAAGAATACAGACGAAAAATAATAAACCTAAATCATACAAGGGGAAGGGGAAAGGAGTAGGAAAGAAGAGTAAAACAAACAACATACACCCAAATAATAAAAATACCCAGAAAACTGACAATAAAACATCAGCAGAAGAAGAAAATTTGGATTGTGACATTCTGACCCGACTATGTAACAGAACAACAGTCGCAAAGTTTATAAAGAAGAGAAAGTCCACCAAAACCATGTCAGAATCGACAACAAGTGAATCAGACACAGATATTATGAGCAAACACAGTGATTCCGACATTGAAAATTGCAATTACTATACCAGTGAAGAAGATCTTAACAAAGATGAATCCAGACATGAAATTCAGAAGACTTTCGGTAAGACTGATAGTATAAATGTATTATTTAAGGCTACTGACACCAATTTAGTAAGTACTTGTGATGAGACTGAAAACACCCATAAAACCAAAGAAACTGACAATAATTTAGTAAGTATTTGTGATGAGACTGAAAACACCCTTGAAACCCAAGAAACTGACACCAATTTAGTAAGTACTTGTGATGAGAACGAAAACACCCATGAAACCCAAGAAACTCCTGCTAAAAAGTTAGATTATACTGATGACAAAACGATGGAAATAACGAGTAACAAAGAAAACGACAAAAATTATGAAAACAATTTCATTTCAACTGAAAATATTAACGTGCCTTCATATGCTGTTAAAGATTTGGTTTTGGTCCGTTATTATTCAAGAATGAAATGGACATATTATGTCGGTGCCATTGATTATGTTGACAAAGTTGAAGACGGGAATTTCCTATATACAGTAACATTTTACAAAACAGTAAAAAAACCGGCACTGGCATTCCGAAAAGCAAAAACTGACCGCGCCACAGTTCCTGATTTATCTATTATGAAGAAAGTTGATATTAAAAAATCATCTACAAACCCACATCTCTGGGAGCTTTGTGAAGAAGGTGATAAGGTTTATTTTTAAATTTTATACTTTATTATGTATCTTACTGCTGATGAATTTACCCTTATTTTTTTCCAAAAGTTAACCTTTTCCGAGATATTTAACCGTCAATATTAAAAAAAAAACAAAATATTTTGCTCTAAACTAGGTTTTTTTTTCATTATTTCACGGTACTTAGCCCTAAACCCTAAAAGATAAAAATAAATTAGGTAATAGAGATTGAATAATGATCATTGTTTTTAAAAAATAATAAAAATAGTAAAATTACTTAACTTAACTTTTGGAAAAAGATTTATAGGATCCAATTCATCGGCAATGACCTAATATACACAATCAACACTGTCTAGGGATATTTTTTGTTTCGATGACTGTATACAAAATATCCCTAGATGGCGTTGATGTGTGTAATAAACTTTAATACCCTTTTGATTCATGATCTCGCTAAATATTAAGGTTAAAATTTTAGAGAAGTGTTGTATTTTTTGTTTTTATTCCTGTTACCTATAGGTAGGTAAATATTATTTTGAAATACAAAGTTTAATATTGTTTACCTATCTAGTTTTATAGTGGCTGATTGAAGCGTTTATAAAAGACAAATTGCCTGCCTATTATGACTTGTTAAAGTTTTTATAGGTTTTTTTACTAAGTGTTTGTATTGTTTGATTGTTTCCTTTTGTATTATTGGTTCACTAAATTGAAATACAAGTTTTTTATTACGGCCAAATTTTCAATAGTCACATAAAAGTTAACTGGAGAATAAAACTGATGATGTCTCTATCTTGTCGTTTAATTTAGACAGTGATAGCATGTAGTTTATTCTCCAGTTAAGTTTTATCTAACTATTGAAAAAATGGCCCTAAGTCTTGTAAAATTGAGGTTAAATTTTCAGAGAAGTTTTGCCATTTTTGTTTTGTTTATAAATGCTTATGTAAAAATACAATTTTAAAATATTGTTTCATAATGGCTGATGTTTACAATAAAAATTGCTCGCTGTTATAAAAAGATTGTTGTATTTTTTTTATAGGATTGTTTAATTAAAAGTGTTTTTATTGTTTGCTATACTTTTTGTAAGTATTACTTTTTTCACTCAATTGAAATACAAGACTGTTAAAGTTATTTTTGTTTCATTTGGCATAAATTACGGGATAGCTACAACTTAGCTTTTTTTCCTTTCCGTTTATAGTCCCAAGAATAACTTTACAAAATTACTGCAACTTCCCCTTAAATTTTCCAATTATCGCATGAACAGTCGGTACATTTTAAACTATATACTGGATTAAAGTTTCCAAAAAGCCCCGAAAGTTTCTATGAAATTTATAACCAATTTTTTTATTTGAGTAGATTTTGGTAGTTATTTAGCTTCTATAGAAATAATATTTTTACACAGTATCAGAACGTATCTTCCTTATTCAATCCAAATATAGCTAATCTGGTTCTAATTGAAATAGACAGAGAAAAGTAAGAAAAATCAGGCCAAGACTGACCAGTTTCCAAAAGACCCCATGCCAGCGATATTTGGAAGGACGACAAAAAAACTCTATAGCTCCGAAATTATGCATAATGCGTCCAATCTGCTAACAGATAATGAAAGGCAATAGTGAGATTTGCTGCTTTTTTACTAATGAAATGCCGTAACATTTTTTGTTTTTGGAGAATTTAATGTTCTTTAAGAAAGTTGTTTCAAATAGCCCCGTTTTACGGTACTTTTTTATTATAAAAACTATTTGCAAACCTCCATATTGGTCATCTACTGTTATAAACCAAGTTTCAGCAAAATCCAGCCTGTAGTTTAGAAATTAAACCGGAACTACGTTTATATGGTGCTCTAACGCCCTCTTAAGTCATACTTGCTTTTGTTATCAATCTCTATACTTAAGTAGGGTCAGTGACGCGCTACGCACTTTTAAGCGCGCGATAAGAGCCACCAGTGGGTATCCCAGCGTGTCACTGACTGGTCCTTTTAGTCACGTGTCATTAATATAATTCTGTTTCTTTTCAGGTAAACGTCGTCACACAATTAAAAATATTCTATCGTGAGTAAAAGAAGACTAAATATAAGCAAGTAAACATTTTAATTAATCTTAATTATTAACAATAAGTTAGATATTTATCATAAGTCTTAAATAAAATAGCTTTCTCTACATTTTTCTAATGCTTCGTGTTAACTTCGCATTATTTTTACTTTCTGTTTGCGTGGATGCCTTGACTCCTTTTGAATCCGTTTTGCCCAAACCCGATGTTTCACTGCCACTCATCTCTTCAAGGGTTCCCAGTATATTTTTTAGATTATCTAATCTAGACAACATCTCTTTTGATTCTTCAGGAGTACTGCCAGTAGAGTTGGAGCTTGGCAACGCATTTTTTAATATTAATTCGATTGTTCCAATAGCTTCATCCACTATGTGAATCGTTGGAGAACTATACACGGCGATAGTTTCTTCTTTTTGTTCATCTGAAACTGTAATTTTACTTGCCGTACTGTTGAGTTCTTTTGTAAATTCAATGTACTCTAGCACAATGTTTGCACTAAGAAAATCGAGTATATCCAAGACTTGTTTAAGCTTATCCACTATCTCCAGAATTTCGTTAGCTTCTTTACGGGGCACGAAAGTAAAATCTCCATAATTTTCGTACACGTAAGATAAAACACCATTGAAAATATGTTCACAAATAGCTATGAGGTCGTCGACAATGCCCAGTAAGTTGGAGTATTTTCTGAATTGCTCTTGTTTTCTCGCTTCCGGCGACATATAGGGCTTTTTGTTTATGAATTTATTTATAATGATTTGGTTTTGTAGTTTGGTTTTTACCGGGGCCTTCGACTCATCTTCGAGAACGTACTCACAAAAGTTGAATGGCTTTTTGTTTATAAACTTGCTGATTATAAGGTCATTGTGAACTTTATTCATCTTTTGAGGTATATTTTGCGATCCATTGATTGGAAGGTCGTAATCGTCGAAAGCTAAAGTTTTGTTGAACACCTTTTTCATTGACCAGTTCATATTTCGCAGCCGCTGTTTTCTTTTGTAATTTTCCAATATGTTTTCACACGTCGAGGGTTGCGTTTTGTTGCTGCTGCTCTGGTCTATCTCAGTAATCCTGTAGCCGGTACTATGGTAGTATTGTGGCGAATTAGTGTAGTCTAAGACGGTACTCGGATACTGGGTAGGAGGAAAGCCATCATCTTCTTTGAACCCTACATCAGGAGCGGGCTTTGTTTTCAACACTTCTTTCATGAACGTTAGCTTGTTGAAGGGTTCTGTTGTTTGTTTTTTTGGAGGTGCGTGGCCTGCATTTAACCCTTGAAACTGTAAATCAATAAAAAAAAATTAGTATTCCTGGAAGCTGCGAAGGAAGTAAATTAAAAGTAATATAATATTTATATATTTATATTGAGAAACTATGTTTTACCTGTAACATTACAATTACTACCGCTGCAATGGGAACTGACATGTTAAATTTTAACATCTTATTTGAAGCGGTTTTAATTACCAAATTTTATTTGAAACAGGTCGAATCGTGGCTATTTTTGTAGTGCTTTGATTATTAAAGCATATCAAATTTATACCTTCGACATAGTAGTAAATTGTGTCAGTCGGTTGAAATTAAATTGCAGTAGAAATATCGTTATGAAAGGAGCCTTACATGCAATCCGTTTCTTATCCTTAGCCTATCGCAACGCCCATGGCAGTAATATCTTTACCTATGTATTTCTACACACCTAGAATAAATGTGCAACCTCATGTAAGTACGTGTGTGTTATATAATAATCCAAATAGAAACTAGATCTCTAAGGTGCTTATAAATCGCAACACAACACAAGGGATGAACGGTGAATAAAACATAAGCATTTGATTGTATGTATTTATGTGGAGCAAATAGTGAGGAGCCAAACAAAATATTGTAGAATCGAATAAATCTGAAGTCAATCAGCAGCATCCACCGCAGCCGCAGCCTCCGCCGCAACCGCCACCGTACCCACAGCCGCCACCGCACCCACAGCCGCCACCGCAGCCGCCATAGTTGCCGTAGCCGGAACCGCCGTTGCCACCAAAACCGCCGAGGGAGGCGAGCAACAGGATGGGCAAGAGGTCACTGCTGCCGCTGTTGCCACCCCCATAGCCGCCCCCGTAGACTCCTCCATAGCCGCCACCAAAGCCCCCGCTCAAGGCTAGGATTCCGGCGGCGTTCTCGAGACCGACGGCGCCACCACCGAATTGGGCATCGGCGTACTGGCACTGAAAACAGATACAATTGCTTTCTACAGGCTGCACTCTGAGTCAATAGAGGAACTTTAAGTGGGCTATCTACTGATCAATACAAACAACTTGTACTAGGTGGCGAAAAAAATGGAGTGAGAAAAATATCAGCTGTTCCATACAAAAGGTCAACTCAGTACTGCGCCAAATGTATGAAACAGCTGATATTTTTTTTGCTCCATTTTTGTCGCCACCTAGTACTTACAAGTTGTTTGTATTGATCAGTAGACAGCCTACTTAAAGTTCCGCTATCGACTTAGACTGCACCCTGTATGTTTTCTCAAAAAGTTGTGGGTTCTTGGGGGTGATAATAAAATTCTACCCACGCTTATAACCCATGTGGTAGAGTACAATATATTGCCGCCATAATTTGAACTTTATTGCTTCGGAATAGAGAATTTTTGGACTGGAGAAATTTTTCTACACGCGGCAGCACGTAGACACTTACACGCTAGCACTTTTATCGGTTACGTTACGGACGAAATTGCAACAAAAGTTTACACTTTGACGTGCTGTCGTGTGAACTAGCTCTACCACATAAAGGTTTAAAGGCCTAAAATTTGAATGTGATGGTTTTAAAAAAATCTGAATATTCACCGCCAGAACCACAAAGAGAGCAGAGAAGACGATGTTGCTGAAGGAAGACATGTTGAATGTGTCGATGCTTTTCTGACAGCACCCTGGGTTTTTATACAAAGTAACTCCAAATAAGGTTACAAAGAGATTTCCGTAATTGGGTATGTGTGTCAATAGAAAGCACGTATTGTCCACATGTTCATGATAGATAAATAACTAGGTCATAGAGATCGACACCTTACTTAAATATTAGAAAATACTTAATTAGAGAAAGATTGACGTATGAGCCACGTGAACAATGAATTAATTCGCTACCTTCGCTCCTTCCCTATAGGTAAGCAACTTCTGTCATTTAGTTACCGACTACTCGTAAAATTCATGTGTGTCTGTCTTATACCACCGATTGCGATGATAAATAGGTCACTTGGTCCCATAGTAAAAGAAGCAACCCTTACTACGGAACCAGGTGCGAAATCTCAGCTAGCCCAAGGCCCACGCGGGAAATGTGGGGTTTGGATCGCAGTGTGGTGTTTCAGACCCTGTCGATCCTCTTGACGCCGAGTATACTCCGCTCCAATAGCGGATTTAGGGGGGGGGCTAAGGGGCTCAAGCCCCCCCAAAAGCATCTGAGACCCTCTAACAAAATAAATTTTGTATACTTTTTTAACTTGAAAACCATTGGGTTCAATCCCCCCCAAAACAAAATCTTGGGTTCAAGCCCCCCCAAACCAAAATCCTGGATCCACCACTGCTCCGCTCCATCGCTCTTTGGCAAACCTTGAGCTTGTCCTTCTGTTTTTCTGTCAACAATCAAGTCTGGGAGCCATAGATGAGGACAGCGAGATACACAAAATATGTCAACGAGTTTCTGCTTCAGAAAAAACGGAAGTTTTCTCTTCACTAAATCTTTCATGGAACAGTATTAGTTAGAGAGCTGGTGACCAATCGAGATATTTTTTCGTACAAGGCTAGGAGTTGGTAGGCTGATAGAGTAGACTTCGCTGAGTCTGGGAAAAATATTTTTTTGGCACGGTTGCGGTTGAAAGTTAGATTTTTTCGACTTTGAAAGTTTAAATGTATGGGTTCATTATATTTTTTTTGTCGTACAAGGCTAGAGGGTGTTTCTCTGAAATTTCATTCTTCGACTGATTCATATGGCACAAATTTAATTTCACTTTCAGCACTGTAACACATGTTTATATGAAAATAGGTATACCAAAGAACATATATTTGAGTGAGGGACTGATTTCTATAAAATAGTTTTTGAGATATCGACGTTCAAATATTTTGTGCCCAGATGAATCAGAATTTGTTACAGATGAATCAGAAAAAGAAAGAAAAATTAACAACTTTATGTAGATATGAGCTCTGTATTAAGAAATTTTTAATATTTTAATAACTACAATAATCTGTTTTTATGAAAACAATGATCAGTAATCATATCACGGAAAAAAACTGGTGAATTCAACCATAATTCTTGTAAATCATTTTTTAAACTCTAAAGTGTATTATAATAATTCTTGTATTGAGAGAATATTGTCATACAAAAGAATTGGTGTCTATTGCTAATATTTGTAATACAATAAATTCTATTCAGTACTAGAAAGCTACAATACGTTATTATAATTGCTACAATACACTATAATGTCAATTATTAATGTGATATGATTATTAATAAAATTCAAAATAAAAATTAATTAATTGTTAACTAAGACTAAGACATCAAAAGTGTCAAAATGATATGTAGAATAAGTATATACCTAAGTAGGTATAATAAATATGACAAGAACTTGTACCCGGTCGAAAATTGGACAAGAAGAATTACACAACAAAATTAAGCGCTCCTTTCGTGCTGGAGCGGGAAAAACTAATATATTTCATGATTAATATGGTGTTTTGACCATATCAATCAGGCACAGATGAATCAGAATTTTGCCTACAATCATGAATAACTCATCATATATGGAGACTTCAGTATTGGCATTTCTCTACACGAATCTATAACCCAAAAGCATCACACGAAATATAGATTGAAGTTGTAAAACAATCAAATAAATTTTATAAATTAGGCATTGTAATCAGTATGCCACCTGAACCAAGCCCAGATGAATCAAATGTTTACCTTCGTTACACCGGGTTCTAAGCACACCAGCCGCACGTCCACCTTCTAGCACGTCCGTTGCACGACTGGCTCCCCACCACTCAGGAACTAGTCTCTCATTTATTGTTACCCAACCAAGTACGGTCAAGTGAAGCTTAAGCCACATTAATCAGTATTATACGCCGGACACTTCTTATCTACTTATTTACAAACACACTAAGGTAGTTATAACATACACATATTTTTTTTGTAATAGGGCATTTCATTTTCCAGCGTTATAATTGAAATTTATATTGATTTATCAAAGGGAAAATGCGACATCGACAATTTTGTTCCGGAAAATGGCAAACGGACGCGTCATATGAATCAGGAGAACGAACTTCAAATATTTTTATTTCATAACTAGACTGCAATTATTTCAAAAATATCATTGTACCCTGTTAGGGTTAAAGCTAAACTGTACAAAAAAAAATATTACATGCCGTTTTGTTACTTGGTTACAGAGATATACCCACAGACATAGAATTTTTTGTCTCTGGAGAAGTACCCTAGAAACTTCTAGGTTAGTTGTTGAGACTCCGTTGAACAAGAAAATATTTGTTTTTTTGGCCAAGCGTGGTTGAAAGTTTGATTTTTATAACCCAAAAATTCACACTTTCTGGGTTATAAAAAACAATATTTCTACCGCGTTTGGCTAGTAATAAATAGTGATTTCGTGATCAGCGGAGACTAAAAAGGCAGCCTAAAAACTCCCAGCCTTGTAGACAAAAAAGAAATGACTCAACCCATACATTTAAACTTTCAAAGTCGAAAAAATCTAACTTTCAACCGCGACCGGACCAAAAAAATATTTTTCCTAGACTCAGCGAAGTCTACTCTATCAGCCTACTAACTCCCAGCCTTGTACGAAAAAATATCTCGATTGGTCACCAGCTCTCCAACTATATCACTTTCAGGCGTTCTCGATACGGATTTACCTAGTTTGTGAAATCATTTTTTTATTGATGATTAGGTACCTATCTACCTACGGTTATCTTATTTTGTAACAATAAAAAAAGGTACTTTTAGGTAAATTTAAATCAAAATGCTTTATTTACCAAAAAAAAAAGAAAAGATAGAAAGTATAGGTAAAAAACCTAATAATTAAAACGGGACTGCAAAAAATATATAGGTACTACTTTTTTTAAAGCACCATACCACCATACCATAGGGAACCATACCGTTTAATACATCTTTAATTGTTTCCTCAAGAGATATTCTCTGGGCTCTGAAATTCTCGTCTGTCCAGACGAGAATTTCTTCCTTGTCAGTTTTCGGTTATTTGGCGCAAAGTATTCTGATCAGCAAGTAGAGCAGAAAAGGAGATCATTCACGCTTCATGTAATACGCGCGGGATGAGAATGGGATGGAACCTTGTCAAAATCAATCGAAAATATATGTCATTTTCCTTTGACAAGGTTTCTTTGACGCGAGTTTGCTTACCGCGCGCCTCTCAGTTCCAAAAGGTCGCATCCCATTCTCATCCAGCGCGGATTATACTTAGTTGGGCCCAAAATTCAAATTTATTACGAATAATCATCATCAGCGTGGGCCTATAACCAGTGAGTAGGAGTGGTCCTACTCACTGGTTATAGGCCTTTTCCCATTCCTACTCCCGCCACCTAACACGGTCCCTCGCCATCCGTATAACCCGTGTCAATAGAGAAACGATATAAATGGCGGACACTCTCGCGCCCTCTCGCTTTAATCATATCTCCGTCTATAATCACACGTAACATTAGCAAAATCATTTTAGACAGTCTTGATTAGTCACCTACGCTGGGCTAATAAAACACGCCAAAATACGTCCGCCTCTTAGTGTTTTTCAAATGTTTGTAGAGTTATGTCATTATTGTAGTTTACGTTGTGTTGTTATTTGTTGAGGTTTGTATTATTTACCACGTTTCAATACTTTTGATCTTATTTTAATAAAGATTGTTGTTTAATCGCAAACCCTATGTAGAACAAATTACCTTAACAATAAAGAAAGCATCGTAAAAAAAATTGTATTTTCTAACCAAAAATGTAAGAAAGTTTTAGGTATAAACCGAAATCGTATTTTCGTAACCTCTTTTCCCGATCTTACCATAGGTAAGGTCGCCATTTTTATATCGTTTCTCTAATGACACGGCTTATTAGTTAGAGAGCTGGTGACCAATCGAGATATTTTTTCGTACAAGGCTGGGAGTTGGTAGGCTGATAGAGTAGACTTCGCTGAGTCTGGGAAAAATAGTTGTTTTGTCCGGTCGCGGTTGAAAGTTAGATTTTTTCCACTTTAAAAGTTTAAATGTATGGATTCAGTATATTTTTTTTGTCGTACAAGGCTAGAAACTTCTAGGTTAGTTGTTGAGACTCCGTTGAACAAGAAAATATATTTTTTATTGGCCGAACGTGGTTGAAAGTTTGATTTTTATAACCCAAAAATTCACACTATCTAGGTAGGTTATAAAAAACAATATTTCTACCGCGTTCGGCTAGTAACAAATAGTGATTTTGTGATCAGCGGAGACTAAAAAGGCAGCCTAGAACCTCCCAGCCTTGTAGACAAAAAAGAAATGACTCAACCCATACATTTAAACTTTCAAAGTCGAAAAAATCTAACTTTCAACCGCGACCGGGCCAAAAAATTATTTTTCCCAGACTCAGCGAAGTCTACTCTATCAGCCTACCAACTCCCAGCCTTGTACGAAAAAATATCTCGATTGGTCACCAGCTCTCCAACTATATATTCGTGGACCCTCTGCTGACAAAACGATGTCGTCCGACCATTGGGCCGCCGCGCTATGGTCTGTGCCGACCGGCGGTCCTTGAACACCAGTCTGCGACTTTGCTGCCCTTGTCCACCTGTATAATCGAAGTATTATTTTGTAGAGTAAAAGCCTCTGGAGACGAGATATGGCTTAGCGAGCCTCTTAAACGAAGTGAACTTTTCTGCTTTAAAATCATCTGGTAATTGATTAAATATACACATCGTTAAACAATTTATTGGAAGAAGGAGCTAAATTAAAAGCTGGTTTAAATAATATTGTTTTTATATTTAAATACAAATAGATACCTACATTTCTAAAACATACACAGAGGTAGTGGTAAGATGCTATGCTCCTTAAAATAATAAAAATGAAAAACAACATTTCTATTGGAAACCCTAGTAGATAAATCTGGTGCACTTCTGAAATGTTATTATTATCAATTGTTCATTTCGTTCACGACAGCTTCAAATTATAATAAAATATTTATTTAATGCGACACTGAAGGAGTGAAGTAACAAATTGATAGCTACTATGTGTACATACCTATGTACCATAATGTGATTTGAAAGATTTATCAACATTCTAGCTACTGCTGAATGTACCTCTCTTAGGGCACATCAGATTCTAGGACACAGTCACATAACCACAATAAAACAACAAAAGTTAAAGATTCTAAGGCAATTTTAATATTTTACAAAAAGTTGTGATTTAGTTTGTTTCAAACATTAAAATTACTTTGATCCCGTTTGATAGACAACTGTCACGGCGTCCGATTCTGTGCCAGTGGTGGCCAGTGGTACCGGGTAGCTGTTACCACAAGTTCCTGCACAGCCTCCCCCGCAGTTTCCTCCACCGTATCCGCCGCAGTTTCCGCCATATCCGCCGCCGCAGCTGCCACCGCAATTGCAGCCACTGTTTCCTCCATAGCTTCCTCCACAGTTTCCACCACAGTATCCACCGCAACTTCCTCCGCAGCTTCCGCCACAGCTTCCGCCACAGTATCCACCGCAGCTACCTCCGCTGCTTCCTCCACAATTTCCTCCACAGCTTCCTCCACAATTTCCTCCACAGCTTCCTCCACAGCTTCCTCCGCAACTACCTCCGCAGTTTCCTCCACAGCTTCCTCCGCAGCTACCCCCGCAGTTTCCTCCGTATCCACCTCCGCATCCTCCATTGCAGCCTCCTCCACAACCGCTACTGTACACGGGAACGCCATAGCCTACGTCACATGCGGTATCATAGTAATCGCTGTACCCGCAGCCGCCTCCGCAACCGCCACCGCAGCCGCCTCCGCTGCCGCCTCCGCAGCCGCCTCCGCAGCCGCCTCCGCAGCCGCCTCCGCAGCCGCCTCCGCAGCCGCCTATGCTGCCGCCTCCGCAGCCACCTCCACAGCCGCCTCCACAACCGCCTCCGCAACTGCAGCCGCCTCCACAGCCACCCCCGCAGCCGCACCCGCCGTAACCACCTCCGCCACTGCCGCTCAAACCACCACCATTGTTTCTAAGGGCAAGCAGAAGGAGTAGCAAGGCGAGGTTGTTGTCGTCGCCACCGCCACCGTTGTACATATTTGGGTACAGTCCGCCCAGTCCCAGTCCGGTGTTTCCAGAGTTGGTGGTTTGCGGAGCGATAGCGGGCACGTCGTTCGAAGTCAGTGGCTTGATAACGGCCGGAATGACGAACTGACCCACGGACTGGATGCCCGAGGATGCCGGCACTTGGAGCGACAGGCTAGAGGCGCAAGATTGCACAGGCAGGCTTACCGATCCGCACGCCTGGCTATTGGCATCCTGCGAAGGAAGGAAATAAATTTTGAAATCGACTGAGTAGGTTAGTAAGAAAAATGACCTGCGCGCGCCAGGAAGAATAGAAGGAAGCGACGCAGGACAGAGAGAGACGGAGTCGAGATCCATTAGATTAGTAGTTTTTTTAATGTACCGTAAAACGGGGTGTGAAACTGGAGTGTGAATAGAAACAAGGCAAATTAAAATTACTGGTGATCTACCAAACAGTGGATAACAGTAATAAACAGAGACTGGTTGCAGATGAGTTTCTATTCATACTCTCTTTTCTATTCGCCCCGTTTTAATCGGTATTCTCTTGTATATCCCACTATTCCCACTGCTCGGCAAAAACCTTCTTTTTTCTACCTTTTCCCTACCACCCCATCAAAAAGGTTGTAGTTCATATCACGACAAGTACCTAAATAGTAAAATCGTCGCCGTACCAAAGCCGAGTGGCAATCGAAAACGAAAACATCATGAAAAAACACCCGTGCTTCAATTACCTATACAAGGTGTTACAAAAGTACCTAACTCTTTTTACAGGGTGTAACCTACTGGTCAACAGAATGACAAATCTGTAAAAAAAGTTGAAAAAAACAATTTTTATTTTATAACCTCAAAATAGATTTTTTTTATAACTTTTTTGTTTTTGTTATTAGCTCAAATTTAAAAATATGGTTGTGCGTGTAGGTGCATTTACAAAGCTTTGAGTTGTTAAAACATTGTGAAAGTCAATGAATACAATATTTAAAAAATACTTTTCTCCCGCCACATCGTTCACATTTTATTAATTTAAAAATTAACGGAACGTCATAGAGCAAAAAAAATTTGGTTGTGATCCCTATCACCGGGTGCTATTACCCTGTAAAAAGAGTTAGGTACTTTTGTAACACCTTGTAGGTATACCTAATCGAATTTCCACAAACCTTACCTGCAAAAAGAATGCCAGCGTTCCTAGGGACGCCAATATCCGAAAAGACATGTTGGATACAACTAAATAATTATCTTTGTTAATAAAACTTATATACAGGGGGTTTCAAAAGCTAATTCGGTTACTGGGTAATCAGCATGATGTCACATTTATACCTTTGGCAGATAGCACGTAATGTTTGACAAATCTTGTGTTACATTTCGTGTTAAGAAACAATAACATTATCTACTAGAGTGCTGCAGATAGTGCTTGCCATTTGTCACAGAAATACCTCAATCAATAAAAAATCATTAAAAACATTCTGAGTCGTCTTCGTCGTCTCGTCTTCATTATTGAGATTATTAGGCTTTTGTCCTAGACTTCGCCCCGGCAAGTTCGAAGTACGGGGAAATATGGGCCACTTTTTAAGGGTAGTAAGGACCTCTAATTTTTCATCTTGTATATTTCTTTCAACCGTAAAATAAGCAAAGTTAAACATCCATCTAAGTTACCTAAAAAAGAGTTAAAAGTTTTTTTTTTATTCATTATATTTTCACTGCTTGATTTTAGCAATGCATTTAATGCAGTCGACTTCGACATCTTGTTAGCTTTGCTTCGTTCCCTTAACATATCTCCAACAGTAATTGACTGGTTTCGTAGTTATCTACACGGGCGCCGGCAGCGTATTCGTATTGAAGATTCTTCCTCGGGGTGGTGTGGAATATCTGCCGGTGTACCGCAAGGTGGCGTGTTGTCTCCTCTTCTCTTTGCCATTTTTTAAATAGTATTTCCTGTAAGCTCTCTTCTTCCTACCATCTTTATGCAGACGATCTCCAAATATACACACAGGCTACATTAGACGACCTACCTACAGCTATTGCAACCACTAATAGCGACCTCGCACGTATTGCTGACTGGAGTGCCTCGTATGGACTAAGCATAAACCCGAACAAGACGCAAGTGATACTAGTAGGTAGCAGCTGGAACATTGCTAGGGTTGATATGGACTCGCTCCCTCCGGTTCTATTTAATGGAGTAATAATACTGTTTAGTCCTGTCGTAAAAAATCTAGGCATCATGATCGACAGTACTCTTTCTTGGGTACCACAATTAGAATTGACAAGTCGCAAAATGTTTGCGTCCGCAGGGCTCATTGAGGAGATTACGTAATTTTCTCCCCACAGCTACCAAAGTTGCATTAGCACAATCACTCCTCCTACCAATTCTCGACTACGCTGATATCTGCTATCTTGACCTCACTGAGGAGCAACTTAATAAGCTTGAGCGTCTTCAAAACTTCTGCATAATACGTTTCATATTTGGTTTACGCAAATATGACCATGTCTCGGATTTCCGTTCTCAGCTCAAGTGGCTCCCCATTCGTCTCCGCCGGAATGCACATATTCTTTTTCTCTTATACTGTATTATGTTCAATCCAGCTACCCCCTCCTACCTTAAAGAACGCTTCGAATATCTCCATTCCTCCAACAACCTTAATCTCCGATCATCCCATAACCTACGCCTCAAGATCCCGTCCCACCACACCAAACTTTACGGCTCCTCGTTCACAGTGACGGCAGTCCGATTATGGAATGCTCTCCCGGAGGAGGTGCGAAAGGCCAAATCCCTGCCAATTTTTAAGGCACTTGTAAAAAAGTTCTACCTCACTGGTGAACTGTGATACTGTTGTTATATTTTTATTATGCATGTTCATGTTTATGTTAGAATGTATTTATGTAGTTCTTATTGTATATATAATATTAGATATATATTTTAGTCAATTATATAAGTAAACCTATTCGGATTGATCTATTAATAAATTATGTATTACTCGTAAGTACTTTATCTACGTAAATATACGTAATTGAAATTAAATTGTTTTCTTATCCTATCATATATTTCTTATTGTGCATCTGCTGCTACTGTGTTTTCGCTCTCAGTCCTGTCCATCCAAAGGTTGTCTGGAAGAAATCGCTTTTAGCGATAAGACCCCCATTTGTACTGTTATTTTTAAATGTTTATTTGTAAAATGTTTTCGTTTGTGCAATAAAGAGTTACTTACTTACTTATTTTTAGCAACTTTGCCTAACTTGACAAAGTCCCTATGCGTAAAATGGCTCTACTATTTTCCAGAGTGCTTAGTTTACTACCACGTTTTCTACACAACGCACATATTCACTTTATACAGGGTGGCCCAAACATAGACGTTAAGCGAGAAAATCTAGATAGCTGACACCGAGGAGGGCTACCCGAATCACCCCCATTGTATGTTCAGGTTCAGCCATTTTTTATCGTTTAGAAGTAATGAGGCTTTTAATGCTTTTTTGAAAAAAAAAATATCTAGCGTTGGATTTTCTTTTGTAACTTTTTTTTTCTTTTGACTTCTCAGAGATATTTTTTAATCTTTAGGGTCTCAGATAATTTATCTTAACTGGTAAACGTCAAAAAATCACTGAACTTAGGGGTGATTCGGGTACCCCTAGGGTGCTCTATCTCTGGACTTCCGCTTGACACAATTTTTTTGGACACCCTGTATAATGTCATGACAGTTAGATCGGTAGTATGGGAGTAGTCGCAATGAAATCATAAATGTTTTCAATTCAGGAAATAATATTTTGTTTATTTATTTTCACTTATAACACCTTGTTATTACGATTTGCATGGTGCCATAAGTATATTTAAAAACAAAGAAAATACGGTATTTTTACAAGTAGCCAATAGTTTCACAGCAGCAATTACCACCAGCATATCCTCCGCCACAACCACCACCACATCCTCCATTATAACCACCACTTCCACATCCTCCCCCATATCCGCCACTGGTGCATATTCCTACACATCCACCTCCGTAACCACCACAGCCGCAGTTTCCGCTACCACCTCCTCCGCTAGCTCCCAATTAAGCAGTTTCTTAACCAAAAATAAACTTCTCAATCCTCTCCAGTCCGGTTTCCGACCCGCCCATAGCACTGTTACGGCTCTAATAAACATTACGGATGACATTCGTTTGGGCATGGACAAAGGTCACTTGACGGTTTTGTCGCTTCTCGACTTTAGCAACGCCTTCAATGCAGTTGACTTCGACATTCTGCTGGCGTTACTTCTTTCTCTTATTATGGGTTAATTTGGTGGGAAATGAAAGAAGTCTTGTAGGTACTAATAATTAAATCTATATTTACAGCTCAAACTATTTACAGAGTGCTGACTGATGGCCAAGATATGCTTACCTAATGTTAGTTACTAATCTATCTTATTCTAAACATCCTATTTACACTACCTATGATAACCTTAATTCTAATTAACTTAAGAAGGGCGCCAGGATGAGTTTAGCTCTCGTAGCTCAGTCGTAAGTGTTGCGTCTCAGGTGACTATCGAGTTAGGGTGAATGTTGATCGTAATGCCTTTATTGCACCGTGAGTTAAGGGCGTGTCCACAGGCCCTTTGTTCCGGTAAACACCACTTATGAAAACACAACTTACTCTGTGTATCACTTCACTGGTAACAACAACAATGCCTTGACTGAAACTTGATATTTATCCGATATTTCACAATATTTCAGGATATTCCACCACTCGATATATTGCCAGTCACTCAGTCTCCAACCGTCAATTCTGTCTCTCTGACAGTTCTCAAAATATAACACGACTACCCTGCACATTTTTAATTAAAAGTTATGGATGCGTTCAAAAAGTGAACTGGAGAAGTAACTGACACATAACAATATCTCCATCGGTAATTGACTGGTTTCGTAGTTATCTACATGGGCGCCGGCAGCGTATTCATATTGAAGATTCTTTCTCTGGATGGTGTGGAATATCTGCCGGTGTACCGCAAGGTGGTGGGCTGTCTCCGCTTCTTTTTGCTATTTTTATCAACAGTATATCTCGTCGACTTTCTTCTTCCTACCACCTTTATGCAGACGATTTACAAATTTATACGCAGGCTTCTCTAGACAATCTAAGTTCAGCCATTGATATCACGAACAATGACTCCGCGCGTATCTCTGATTGGAGCGAGTCCTATGGACTCAAAGTAAATCCAACCAAGACGCAGGTTATAATTATTGGGAGTCCGTATTTTATCTTCAGGGTTGAGGAACACTTACTTCGCCGGGCTCCTACGCACTCCACTTCTTTCCTCGCAGACCTCTGAACCACTGCTGTCAGCTACACGCGTGGGGCTCTTCTATGGCGGCTTCGGCCTCCCCGCAGAAATCCACAGTTTACTTGGCACACTCGCCGGCACTCACACGCCGCTGACTTCCTTCTCCACGCCGCTAAATCCGGCTGTCGAATACATGCGCGCACTCTTTTTCTCCATCGATAGCTCCTGCGCTCAGCTCACTCTCTAGGTCTCCAGTTTATAGGTAGGGCTCCCGATTTTTATTTTTATCGAAGGACCATGAACACGGTTCACCCTGATGCTTGAGGACTTCCCTATAACTGGCTAACTACTTGAAATAATACTTCGAAATATTGCTGTGAACTAAGAGACTTTTATTTGCCAACTAAACCTTTTATACTCTACATTAGACATTTTGATGCCGCAATCTATTTGTACTTATAGCGACATCTCTGGACATAAAATGTAACTAACAAGTCTAAACATAGGTACTTAAAAAATAACACATTGGTAAGTGTGGTGATCGTGCACTGAACTGGTTTAGTGCCAGACTTCTTTGTCATTTAGACAATCATCTATTCTGTAATAGGCCTTTTGGCACAGCGTGTGCCTTACACATTTTTTTAATCGGACCTCTGGTACACATGTACCATGTACATGTATTGACACTAATCTACTGAATACTATATTATCTCTGTCCTGTCCATCCAATGGTTGCATGGCAGAGATCGCTTTTAGCGATAAGGCCGCCAATTGTATGCTTACTGATTTTAAGAATTCCTTTGTAAATTATTTTCGTGTACAATAAAGAGTTTTCTATCTATCTATCTATCTACATCCTCCACCACATCCTCCACCGCATCCAGCTCCAAGTCCACCCCCATAACCGCCACCGCCGCATCCTCCTCCACAACCTCCCCCGTAGCCGCCACAGCCGCATCCTCCGCTACCGCCCCCTCCACCGCATCCTCCACTACCGCCCCTTCCGCCGCATCCTCCCCCACAACCACCGCCGCATCCTCCCCCGCAACCCCCTCCGAACCCGCTGCCGCCACCCCCGAGCAGGCCACCACTGCCTCCTCCCAGCAGAAGGATTGGCAGCAAGCTGTTGAGGCTGCTTGAGCTACCTCCGAGCGAGGAGGAGCCTCCCAGTGAGTCTGACAGGAGTAATACCTGGAGAGGCCCGATGCCGCCGCTCTGGCATTGCACGGCTAACACCTGGAGAAAGAGAATAATATTGGTTAATGACTGTATTGCGGGACAAAAAAATTCCTGAGGTTGCAGATACCCTCAGAACAAGTCCTGTCACTAATTGATCCTGGTACAAATTCTGTTACTTTAAATTGGTTTATTGGTGGGCTCTTGGAAAGACCTACGAGCCCAGTAGCTGAACATATGTGGAGCTCGATTGAATGTCCCACTGTACAGTCAACACGTAGACAATTACACTTTTGTTGCAAAGTCACCCGTAACGTAACTGAAAATAGGGCACGCGTGTAAGGGTCTACGTGGTGTCGACTTAGATACATTATGTAGTGGTGTGTAAAAGGCAGCTTAAATCAAGCCCAGGATTTTGTGGTGAAAGTACCATGAACGTTGGCTAGGCCTGAGCCAGTGGAGATTTCAGGGCGTTTTTTGGGATTTTGATTTTGAGGGATGTAATTATTTTAATCCCAGGACCATTGTCGAAAAATAAGCCCTAAGACTTGCAAATGCAAACCAATCCAGTGTTTTTCCGAGGCAGTCCACTAGTTTCCAGATGTTCACTTCAACTAAGTTTTGGCACAGGGTAAATAAAATTAATATTCTTACATTGAAAAGAATGTTTAGGGCGAAAAACCCGGTCCATTTCGTAACGTCCATGTTTTTCAGTGTGTTCTTTGCAATGAATTGCTTTGGCTTGCCACTGCTATTTTATACTGAAGGAATGTAAATACTTTTGCAACGATTTGTAATAAACATTATAATGTTGATTTGATAACAAGGTCGAGGAATGTCCTATCAAAGTGTGCTTCAGTTCTAGGAAAATGTTTTACTGAATTCGCCATATTGTTTACATTACAAAATATGAGAAATAACTTAGTTGAAAGTAAAAATCAACCAAATATTATTTTAGTAAAGCAGGAGGGAGATAGATAGGTAGGTACCTACCTACTCTGAACTAAACCAAAATATTTTTAACTTGAAGCGTGAGCATTTTTTTTGATTTTGCATGAGAACCGAAACTAGTCGGCTACACCTACAAAATACTAGTGAGTAAAGCCGTGATTTAATAGAAACAATAATACAAAATACTTATCTACTTACGTTCAATAACTTTAAAAACGAAGGAAACTCGTTTATTAGGTACCAACTTATCTCTACAATTTGACAATGTTATTAACTTAATCAAATCATAGAACGATTAATATTTTTCGTAATAAAAAAGTAAAAAGCAAAGGTTAAAACGGGTTGTGAAATAAAATTGGGCCCATTTCCTTTTCATAGGATTGACCACCATTACCATGTAGGATTGTAGGACATGCTGCAAATGTTTAATTTTAAAATAAGAAATTTGATTTGTCATGGTGATGACGTATAAAACTTAATTTTATGATACGATGTAAAATATGTTATGTAAAAATCTCCTCTACTATAGTCAGCAAAGTCAGACCGGAATCTTTATCACCCATAATTTTCCCTATTCTGACGCCCTCAGTATAACGAAATCCTATAAAAGATGAGTTCGAAACAAAGCCCTATATCGACATTTTGACAGCGTTTTTATCTGTGTGCTCTATGGCGCCTGTTGATATTGTAAAATAATTGACCTCATAATAATAACTTGCTTGGAATATTGATAAGTACCTAGCATAAAAATCTTAGGCCTTTGCTCATCTCATTATCTAATTACGTAAAAATCTTGATTATACAGCGTCCGCCGTTCGTGGCACCTTCATTCACACAAGGCACTGCAGCGTCCTAGTGGTCACTTCCTTCACCCATCTAGGGTGACTGAAGGTGACACTGATAGTATACCTAGGTAGCACCAATAATAATACGTATTTCAACCAACTTACGCCTAAAGGAAGAGCAATAATTTGCAACCAAATAAAGTCAACAACTTCATCTTGCTGAAGCCAATTACTCAATAATTTTTAGATTGCATCCTAGCTACAAAAAAAAATCTATTGTTATAAAATACTATGAAGCCTTAAACTTACAAAAAAAACATGTGTTTTCTTCGTAGATGAACGTCTCATAATTGTCTGACTCACGCCATCTTTCATACACAATAGATACATACAAGTTGCTAGTAAGTTTATCTTTCCAAGCAGTTCATACTGCTGCTGCTCTGCTCGTGAGTGACACAGGTGCGATTATAAAACAAAATGTGGATATTTCATTCAATTTCCTTCCAATTATAGTTTTCCAAAATAATTAATGTATAAAAAACGTCAAAACTTTTTCTGATAGAAAATGTAATCAACTTTATTCCATTATTAAAGAACGGAGCCCAAAATAAACGCCGTTTGCGATAAAAGGAAATAAAACAAGCTATTTTACATAGGAATTCAATAATAATTTATTCAACCAATCATATAAATAACTTATCTACTTCAAAACTAAGTCTAATATTTAACTACGCATCCAGATCTTTGTCTTCAGTGTCAATTTTCTGTTCTGTTGCGTCAGCGTCTGAACCGCTGTCGTTTTTGGTTTTCCACAGCTTCAGCCTCTCGCGGAGAGACCCAAGACTTTCAAATACTTCGTTCTCTGTCTCTCCAATGTCTGTTTTATCTGTATGACCGTAGGTAATCTGATTAGCGTAGCCACTGTTCACATTTGGCTGCTGCGTTGCATAGTTATTATTGTTGCTGTTGAAGTTGTTATTGTTGTGGCAAGGACAGGTGCAACTATGGCATCCACCTTCGTTTTCTTTTACCAAATCGAAAAGCAGTGGAAGCAACTTCTGGAGGTTCGTATTGGCACTTTGGATTGGACTCTCGATGGGTTGAGATGGCGCAGTAGGCATGTATTGTTGGTTGGGCATTTGACCTTGTGGATAGACCATCGTCGGTACTACAGACTGGCTTTGAATTGGAGGCGGAATTTGGGGTTGTGGAGCCGACACATACGCTTGACCGACCAAGGAATTTGGGACAGGGTTATTCAGAAGAGGTGGTGCTAAGTTTTGTTGACCCACTGGATTCTGTAGTTGATTTAAAGTAGGACTATTGGCCATAGCTGGAACCGCCTTTATGATGGGTGCTGGAACCGGATTTTGGTTGGTCACAGGAGTCGCCTGTAGGTTTTGTAAATTTGACAGAAGATTCAACAAAGATTCCATCGAGACATATCCTTGCAGAGGCGACAAGGATTTTTGAGCATGTGCCGTGTTTACCTGGGGCTGTATATTTACCAAACTTTGCTGTTGATTTTGCATGGCTAACACATCGGGCGCATTCTGACACTTGTTGATGAATGTTATGGGGAGACTGGAGAGCGGAAGTCTTGTTTGGCCTGGAAGACCCACTGATTGATCAACATTTGAACCGGACCTCGATGAGAGAAAAGATTTGAAAGCGGCGGTAGTGGCCGGGTCTAATAGAGTTATGGTTGGTCTGGTTTGGGCTACGTTACTGGTAGTAACGGATAAGGGGGCCGCGTTTGAAGGTTGCTGAGCCAGAGCTTGAAGTGCATTTGGCTGCTGTAGAGCTAAAGCCAAGCTTGCAATATTGTTTTGACCAAGGCTCTGTCCAATATTTTGCCCGCTTATTTCTTTGAGGCGCAGCTGATTCCCGATTGCTTGTCCAATATTTTGTTGCTGATTGATGGTCTGCACCTGACTGTTTCCTAAAGACTGAAGTGTTACTATTGGTTTTGGATTGTTTCTATTGCTGTTGCCGTTACATATGCAGGTTGGACTGGAGAACGCTGACTGAGGACAAAGGATAAAACATAGTTATTAATGCAGATGATAAAAGTTTAACAACTGATGACATTAAAAAAGATACAAACAAAAAAGTATAGTATACCTGCAGTTGTAAAACTAATATGCCGAGAACACAAAAACTCCCAGCCACCGCCATCGTGAAGATATTATCACAAATGATTAACTAGATGCGTTGTTTTTCAGTTATATATCAAGCTAATTATGTTACATAATAATAATATTGATACCGATCTATTGTGAAAGTTTTTTACTTCCTTAGATCACGTTCCGGCAGATAGTGATCATTGATACACACTTGGTTCGGAATATTTTTATCGGGAATGATGAAATAGCAGAACAGAACACATATTTTATTACGGACTGAATGCTTGGAATGTTTATTTTTTCCAATACCTAATATGGAACGACACGCATCATTACCGGGGTCCTCTCAACGTCTGCAATGGAAATTCATTTGTTGTGTCAATATGTCACTACCGCTCAAAGTATTTTCAATTTTCAGCGCGGCAAAACAATTTTACGGCAATAACAAATCGACCGTGTCTGCACGAAGAGGCTTCCTGCACTGATTTCCGTGTCAATTTGAAGAATATTTAAATTGAGTTTATTTATAGCCAAGATAGTTTATTTAAACGCAGTTGTTGATTTTGTTTTCATATACATAAGTGTACTATAATAATATCGTAAATAACTCTACATTCAATTAATTTCGTTTTTCCTCGGCAGCTTTTACGTAGGTCAGTAGGTAAATAAAAAAACCTGTTATCTAAGTACCTACTACATAAGTACAGTAATCACGTTTAATTCAAAGCACAATAAATTAATAACAACCAATAATAAAAAATAGAAACAATTTCACCCGCTACTGCCTATCATCCTCCACATCTTTGTAATCCCCGGCGCCCGGTTGTACACCACTTCCACTGACACTTGCACTAGGGCGGACACCAACACTATCAGCGTCATCAACGAATCCATCACCGTACTCTTCAGACTCATATTCTTCGTAATAATCAGGAATATTCCCTATGCTGTTGTTCGGAGGGCAGCACATGCGCCGAGGAGTATTAGGACAACAGCAGTTGCGGCATCCGCAGTTTTTGTTGCAATTTCTTTTCTTTTCTGATAAAAGCAACAAAGCTATAAGAAGACCTAAGTCTTCGTCGTCGTTTTTCTTAGTCGCTACGGCTGTATTGTAAATAGGCACACCACGCGAGATAATCGCCTGGCAGCTCACTTGTGGACCCTGAAATCGCAACAATACAAAGTGTTATTCGCGGAATCCGTACAACAGTAATGTATGCATGTTTATTTGACGTGTGTGTGTGGATACTCACTTCAAGGCTGAATACAATTGTTGTGACGACAATTGCGAGATGGATTGTTAAAATACTCATATTTGTAATGCAAATTATTTCTCGTGGAAATATCTGTGCGATTTCTGCAAGTAACTAAATAAACTTTGTGACTTTTCGTTTATAAACTCAAAGATATTTTAAATTTTTCTTTAAAAAAAATACATACTTTTGTTCACGTCGTTGTTTGATGAAAATTGATTTAAGGTTAGGTTATTTTATCATTTTATAGATGTCCAGTCCGTCGCTTAGTCATAATTACGTCAGCATGATTGTTATAAGAGATCGAGCCAATTATCTTGTTCGATCTAAGTTGTGAAAGATCCACTTCGATAAATAATATAGTGTCTCGAAAATAATGTTTTTAATATCGTGCACAATCGTGCTCTCTAAATAATAAACATTCAAAACTTTTATGGGATTTTATTTACAGACTGATCACACCGAAACTGTCTAAGACCTATTAACCCACCTACATAGATCACGAAACTCGATCCTATTTCCATTTAGGATCGAGTTTCGTGATCTATGTAGGTTCCATTCCATCAGCACATCATTTGCATCTTATGTAATAATAGCAACCGTCTTCGTCATACAAAGGTCCGTCTTGAAAAGGATCCACATCATCCTCAGGAACGTAGACAGGGTACTGTGGTTCGCAGTCATCAGAGCCGTCGCATATTGCTTCCGAATAGGGGCCGCAGTTGTAGCAACCGCAGTTGTTACCACCACCGTTGCAGTTACAGCTACAACCGCCACAACAACAACTGTTGCCACAACAGCAACAGTTACCACATCCACAGTTACCACAGCCACAGTTACCACCGCCACTACAAAAGTTATTGCCAAATCCATTATTGTCACTGAGCAAAGACAGTAGCAAAATTGTATACAAAGCATTCCTATTAGGTCTTGGGGCTATAACTGGCGGTGGTAGAACGATGATGGGAGACATTACGCTTGTCTGCGGAACTTGTGCAGTTTGAGATACCGCGTTAGTGTAAGGTATTTCAACAGTAAAAGGCGATGTACTTAGCTCAACACCAAGAGGCTTGTTACACTGCGATACAGAAACTGTTGTCAAGCCCGACGTGGGAGCAAAAGCAATATTATCCGAACAAGATAACGATGAAACCAGCTCATTACACTGAACATATTGCGATGGCAGATTTACATTTTCTAATAAGGTTGGTATCGCTGGCAAATAACTAGGCGCTTGATTAACTTGTTGAGGAGTATTTTGATACGCCTGAAGGTTGTTTTGGACCGTCATTGTATTCTGTAGGGCAGGGGCATTCAACTGGGCTAGTTGGTTGGCCACCAGATTTGGAAGATTGTTTTGCGGCGTAAATGTATTCCCACAACTTGGGTTTCGCCGTGGCAGTTGATTTTCAGCAATACATGGTTGATTCATAAATTTAGGAGAAGATAGAGTCACATCAACAGACTCAGCTGAGTCCAGTACAGACACAATATCAGGAAGGATTCCATTCGCTGAAGCTAGTGTCATCAGCGTATTCATCAGTTGTTTAGATGCAGGTCGGGATATTCCGAAGACTGAAACATACTGGAAAGAAATAGATAGAGAATTAAAGACCTTAATCTTCCAAAAATTTTCCTATTTATATCCTGGATCCTATTTATAAGATCTCATTACCTAAGTCATACTTACGTTAGCAAATAAGACGATGAATAGTGGAACAACTATGTGTATACGTAGAGACTCCATATTTTCAACAGCAATCAAAAGGATAATGCATCAACTTATATTGTTGATGACTTGCAAAACTGTCACTCTATTTCATCGAATTACTCAAATATCGTAATTTATTAATTTACGACACCGAATCCAAACATTGAAACCTATTCAGTCCTAATTTATTACTTTTGAGATATAAATTCACGACTAAATTATGTTATAAATTACTTCAAATCAGGTATCGTAGGTGTGAGATCTCGTACCTATTCTCATTTATCTTCAAAAGGTTTTTGTTTACACAATCTAAATCACTATAAAATCATCTGAACATCTGTGTTTATAGAGCCCCTTAAAATGTATTTGCAGAAGATTTATAGTACGCGGTGACATGACTCGCGAGACCAAAAAGGAATGAATCGGTAGGACTTGACAATGAGACATCGCCGAAAAGGTATTTTACTGCCGAAAGAATTGTTTTTGTGGGTGTTCTGCAAGTCACATGTGAGATGAATTTACAAGACGCGTATTTATTGCTGGGGCCATCGACACAGTTATATACGTTTAAAGAACGAAAATATACTTGCATTGTCATTATATCGATGAACGTGATGTGAAAAGGATGCACTTCCGCTATGAAATTCCAGAATGTGTAATTTATGGATTTTATTTGTAAACTGGTAAAGGAAGTAATCATTTGAAAAATCCATCTCCAAACAGGATGCAGTTAAATTTAGACGAAATCCGACCTTCCCCATTCTCTACCAAAGGAATATGACTAAACTTATTTGGTTTCAAACGAGTTTGAGATAATTAAAAAAAACTAAGCCTTCCTTTGTTTTCTTGTCTTTGAGTTCTATTGCAACATTGCATGAAAAAAAAATGAAAAATGAAAAAGCATTTATTGACACCGATAGAAAACAGGAATGACAAATAAGTGTACACAAGTTTGCATTTGGTGAGAGAATACATAAAATTGTTCGGTGTCCCCCACACTGGGCGCAGCCCGTATCGCGGGGGACGGTAGGCTGATTAAACAAACGAATTGGTCAGGTTTTCGACAGGTGGCACTTTGCTAAAAATTAAATATGGAAGCTTCTTTTTTTAAAATTAAATATGTTAGACATTAGAATTTCAAAACATGAACAAGTTAAAAATCAATTAAATTAAAATTTAAATTACGCTTGTTTTAGAAATAAGTCAAAATATAAATAAAATATATATATAAATATTTATTTTTAAATACATACATATTTGTATAATAGTAATAATATAATATAATAAATAAAATATATTGTATAGTGTTAGTTACAGCTTTAAGTTCGTACATATAATTATGTATGGTTATATTCTGTGTAAATATAATATCATAGGTACTATTTTATGATGGTAAATAAGTCCTCAGTTTGGTTATAATCTAATTTGGAAAGCCATTTATTAATAAGTTTTTTTGCCTCTTGCGCTGTAGAGCATTTTATGTTGCATACTTTAACTACTTTGTTGTACGTGTGTGGGTGTAGGAAGTTTGGGAATCTCTGTGCAAAGCTTGTATTCGTTGTTGGGACATTTATTCCGAAGATTCTTTTTTGGAGGAGATTGGGGTATTTCGTGGAGTTAAGTGTCTCCCGGTGCACGAGTATGCATACACGGAGAATAAATAGTTGTCTAACGGTCAGGATCTGGCTCTCCTTATAAAGATCAGTGGTGGGAAATAGTTTGGGCTTCTTGAACATTACTTTTAGTATAGATCGCTGTGCTCTTTCTATAGCTAGCATATGAGTTTTGGCAGACCCACCCCAGCACGTAATGCAATAGCCTATGACAGACTGACAAAGAGCTTTGTAGACATTACGCAGTGTCTCTATGTCTGCGCCGTTTCGAAGCAAACGCATAATATGTATAAGTTTTCTTGCCCTTCCTGATATGTACTCGATGTGTTTAACAAACTTTAGTTTCTCATCCAAGACTATGCCAAGATATTTGATAGAGTCTACTCTATCTATAGCTTCACAAGAACAGAAGAATTGTGATTGTGGGCGACAAGTGTGCATTTTTAAGTGACGGCCTGGTTCGGGTTCTGATGCGTCGGTTTTATAAAAACTAAGGAATTTAGTTTTGGATACGTTAAGTGTTAATAGGTTATTAGACAGCCATGTGGCTGTTTTAGCCAAGCCTGTCTCAGCCAGTTTGTAGGTCTCTTCCCAGTTATTACCAGAAAATAGCATGGCTGTGTCGTCTGCGTAACATAGGATTTTAGCATTGTTAGATGGAGTTAAAACTGTGCCTATGTCATTCATATAAATTATGAAAAGTGTCGGCCCCAGTATGCTGCCTTGTGGTACGCCAAAATTGATTGGTAGGGCGTCACTAGATATGTCTCCTATTTTGGTAAGTTGTTTCCTGTTAGCAAGATAACTTTGAAACCAGTTCAGAGTATGCCCTCTTATTCCCAGGTTTTCTAATTTTTGTGTCAGAATAGGAACCGAGACCGTGTCGAAGGCCTTTGCGAGGTCAAGAAAAACGCCCACGCAGCACTTTCCATTATCTAAATGTGATGACACTGTGTTTATTAGTAGGGTAACTGCCTGTTCTGTCGAACGCCCACGTCTGAAGCCGAATTGAGAGGCGGACAGTAGGTTGTTTTGCTCTAAGTAATTAACAAGCCGATTATTCACTAATTTTTCAAGTAGCTTAGAGATAACCGAGAGTAATGAAATGGGTCTGTAATTAGTAGGGGAACGTTTGTCACCGGCTTTAAATATTGGTGTAACTGCGGCAGTTTTCCAGATCTCGGGAAAACAGCCATTGGAAAGGCTCAGATTACAGATATGGGTTAGGGGTACTACGATAGATTTGTGAATAGATTTTAAAAGAGGGTTCTTAATGCCGTCGAGACCAGGTGCACTTTCGTTTTTAAGTTGTTTTATACAGTCGGAAATTTCTTCAGAGTCAGTGGGATTGAGAAAGAAAGATGATCTTGGGGTTGATGGAGTTTTGGCTAGGGCAGCTAATTCGGTTTCTGTTTTTCCTGTTTGTAAAATAATTTTGTCAGCCAAGCTAGTACCTACTGTTACAAAATGTTTGTTGCAGTCGTTTAAAGCATTAAGTTGGTTCTCTTGCTCTGAGATAAGTTCGTTCGCTACGCTGCGTTTTGGTGTTATTTCACAAATGGTCTTGATCGCGTTCCATAACTTTTTTGGGTGGTCTTTGCTGTCTCTAAGTAGGTTATTTTCGTACTGTGCTTTGACTTTGCGTAATACATCTTTGCAGAAGTTAGAGTATCTGGTATAAATAAGTCTGGCGGTAGCATCATTCGGAGATTTCCTACTTTTGAGATGTAATCGATCTCTGTGAGTCATGCAACGAATGAGGCCTGGTGTTATCCAGGGCTTATGGTTAAACTTTGACCTACTGATTGACACAAGTTTTGTATGCTTATCGATGGAGCATTTAATTATATCCGTGAATTTGTTAGTAGCAACATTGACATCGCAAGATGAGAGGACGTCCGACCAGTCTACAATTTCCAGGTCTGCAGCTACAGCACTGTAGTCGGTTTTTATTCGTTGTCTTTTACACCCGCCTGTTTGATTTTTTGTTTTTATGAAGGCCATTGGTAGGTCGTGATCGCACACAGATGTTTTACACACGAGTGCTTCAGTTTCGCATTTTGTTTTAACGAGAATGTGGTCTAGGCAGTTTGATTCTCTGGTTGGCAGTGTGATGACGGGGGTTAATCCATGTTCTGCTGTTGTGCAGAGGTACTCCGTTTTATCGTCATTGTCTGCTTCAAGCATTATGTTTATATTAATATCCCCCATCAGTATTATGTTAGGTCTGTGTTTTATTGAGGTAAGGTGGTTGTCTAAGCATTCGATAAAGTTAGCAGTATTTTTGAAAGATGGTGATCGGTACAAGGCAATAATATTGAAATTATTTGATAGGTCAATATTTAGGCAGTCTGCTTCTTCAAAAAGAGGTTCTGTGACATTGGCTTGCAGTTCGTTTTTTATATACACAATTACCCCACCGTTTTGGTTGATATATTTAGTTGTGTGGTAATGTGTATATCCTTCAATGGAGTTTATGTGAGGATTTTTCCCCAGCCAGCACTCTGTCAGCACAATTACGTCGTACACAATATCTAGGCGTTTAAACAGTACAAGAAAATTTGCAAAGTTACAAGTATGACTTCTAATGTTATAAAGCAATACCTTAAAGTCGTGACTTTTTTTCAGAAAAGTTTTACACTCTTCAGCAAAGTCTGATGCGTGACACGTGACGTCTAATGTGTGGTCAATATCCGCGGAAAGATCTAAGGTGGCCATTGATTATATTGGAGAATGGTCGGGAAAGTGGATTTTTTTACTTGGTCACGCAAATCATTTGGTGGTCGCTTTGGGTTATTAATTTTACTTTTTATATTAAGGAGGGGTTTGATAAAGACTTGTAAATGCAGGAAGATATTTGAGGAGTATAAAATATACAGAGATACATTATTATAATATTTATATATAGTATATGAATACATAAAAATATTTATATTATTTAGGTTTGAAATATTATCATTAAAGATATTAATAACTCTGGAGTGTGTTTTTTTTTGTTCAAGAAGCGTTATCTGCGCAATCAAATTTAATATACTTATTATAATAATAAGAAACGATAATAATCTGCGGGTGAGTTTTATAAAATTTTTGCTTACAAAACTAAGGCAACATACGTAGGAAGTTGACTTATTCATGTCATAGGAACTTTGAAAGGACGGTATGACGTAAGGCGCAGGAAGATGTTTATACGCCTGCAGGTCCGGCTGGGCCAGGCAGCGGGTACTGTGCTGGCGCGGGACCAAGGATTCGCTCGATGTCGTCGGAGTTGTGGATTTGCCTTGGTGACTTTTCCTCCTCTTTCCGCACGTAGATACAACCGTTTTTGACCCAGGTGTATCTAAATCCAGCGTGTTTGGCTCTGATCCTGGTTTCACGAAAAAGCCTTCGGTTATCTTTGGTTAGTCTCTCGTTGAAGTACAGCTTCTTAGGCGACCCTTTAATCTCTATGTCTTCTGTGGTGATGTTCCTTCTAACCCGAGCGGCGTTGATCATCTCGTTTCGTTTTGAGTTGCGAGTAAAACGTACCACTATCGAGCGTGGCTCTGCGTTCGGCTTGTTGATGCCAGCTTTTGGGCCGACTCGGGTGACTCGGTCGACGTCGTTTGGGTGTAGCTCAAGGCCGATCTTGTGAGCGGTCACACTGATAATGTGGTGTAGGTTTTCGTTCTCCGTCTCTGTTACCCCCGCAATTTCAATCTCGTTTCGTAGGTAGGACTGTTCTTGCACATTAAGCTGTTCTTTCAGCGATTGAATCCCAGTATTTAGTGTAGCTATTTCCTGATCTCGTTTTTCGATTTCAGCTGATATTTCAATGGTTTTTCCAGCTTGCAACTCCAGTGCTTGAATGCGCGACTCCGAGGAGACAACAGTTTTAGTCAGAGCAGCTAATTGTTCGGTAACAGATTTTTTGAATAAGGAAAAGTTTTCGGTGAGCGCATCAAACTTTTTATCCATGTAGTGTATCAGGTTAGCATAGTCTGTGCTGACAATGGACGATGGTGCCGGCCCTTCATTGGTTTGAGGTGGAGTGACCATTGGGCTATTGCTTTTCGGTTGTTTGCAAATAGTGCATTTCCATTTGGTCTTATTCATCGGTAGGACCTTTTTGTATTCAGCATCAGTTAGTCCGAAGCATTGATAGTGGCACTGTGCATGACATTGTGCACATTTAAGACCATCTTCTGACTTTAGTTGCTTCTTACATTTAGCACACTCCATGTTTACCTACACGTGGCTCCCTCTATTGTCGGGTATCTCAAGCCAGTTGGTCGACTTTCCTCGTTCACGGCGTAAGTGAAGAGGCGGCGCGACAGGTGCGACACGGACACACGGTGGCGGGTAGCGGAACTGCAGTCAGTCGGTCGACTCAATGCGCTCGCGACGAGAGTGCAGAGGCGACGACGTAATGGCGCGACAGGTGCGCTGCGGCGGCGAGTAGCGGAGTTAATATTGTTTACATTTGAGTATTTTAATTTAACGTTGCAGTTTTGTAGGTTTTCTTGTTAATTGTGTTATTGTTTGTGTGTGAAAGGTATGGAATCACTATTTATTACACCGGAAAGAACTTTCCGAGTCACTTATTTGCGCAATTTAATGGTAATTGGTCTATACGTCACTGGGGCATATTTTCCGGTTTTTGGTGGATTTACTTACAGTCTCGCTTAGAAAACACTTGCACGGATGGATTACTGTTAACTGAGCACTTCCAAACTAATTTCACTGTTTCTAATGCACTTTTAAGAGAAATAATTAATTACTTAGTTAGGAGGTCGTTAGCCTGATGTTTACTATAGAAGCGCCCCCTGGCGAAAAGCATCTTGCGACACATTTGATAAGATTTAACTCGGACGTTGTGCAAGAGTCACTTGGTGTCAATAGCATGCGCAAGCGCACCCTCTTGGCACTCAATTAATTAACACTCATTAACTGCGTTACAACTGAGCTTCTACGCGCTACATTGTATTTTGATGGAGCCAACGTGACACATGACTCCAATTGTAGACAAAACAGCACATAGACGCTTACACGCCAGTACTCCACTCGGTTACGTTACGGGCGACTTTACAACAAAACTGTACACTCTAACTATCGTGGGTACAATGTTCTCAACTAAACGAATACTTATTTGTTTTCATTATTGCCTTTTTCCAATAATAAGTACCAATTTTGGTTTGGGTGGGTTTATACAGCTAGGAGACATGCCTGTAAAAGAAGAAAGTCATAGCTCAAAATGGGTAGATGTAGAAATCTGTTTTGCTTGGCAAGAAATGAGAAAGAGTTTGGAGATTGACGGCCAATCTGCGTTAATAGAGCATGCCAAAATAAAAAAAACTAAGAGTCAAGACAAAATGAAGTGTAAAGTAATGATAACCCTAGAAGTAGATTAAGATGAAAGATCATTCGAGTTATTGAGAAGTTTATTCAAGGTTTACAATACTTTTCAAGAGCAAGCGTAGTTTATTATGATAGACACGCACGACAGGTGGTGCATCTTTCATCACCATACACAGCCATAATTTTATACTGCTGCGTTTCGGCGCCAGCGCATGCATGCACGCACGCAACAATAAGGCAGCCAAATATAGATATTTTTCATAGACGTTAGAGTTGCATTGTACTGTGAGCTCCCCACCTGTGCCGCTTATTTATAAATGCTGCCAGATAACAAGTTGCAATAAGAAATCAATAACGCGCCATCATCGTTGAACATCAGAGAGCGATCCAAATGAAAGTGAAACCACAATGCAATCAATCCATAGCGTCGCATCATAACAAAACATACCTAAGTACATACCATGTGGTTGCTTACCTATGTGTAGATACACTTACTCAATGGAACGTGATATTATATCTGGCGTGGGCTGATAAGGACACACGTGGTTGGTAGGGCGTTGCCCTGAGAATGTCTGAAGAAACGCTTGCTTCCCTATGCAACCGTTACTCTTATGCGCCTTATATCTAACGGATTTATATTGATACTAACTAATGGGTAAGCAGAGTTAATACCATTTATTTACGCCCACAAATTCCCAGAGATTTTTTCTAACTAGGGTACCTACTTAATATTGCTTGCTTAATATCCTATGGTGACATTGGGAGTTTTTTTTTGCAAATACCATCACTCTATATTATTAGAGTCCCAAACTCCCAACGCGTTCCGTCGTAATTTTTCAGGAAAAATGGAATTCATGGAAATGGCCTTCATATTTATTTTTACGTCTACGTATATTTTAGTACTAAGTAGATAGATATTAAGAATTGACAGGTCGGTTCGCTGATGTTTAAAGATAGACCCAAGTCGTACTAAAGAAGGAACGAAATGAAGGACTGTCACTGTCACGGATGGTCATGAAAATTACCCGTCTTCAAGCCTGCAACGGCAACGGATGCCTTTCCATTGCGCTTGCGCGTATCGCCCGTTCGTACGCGGCTTATCACTGCGCCGCCGGAGTTGCGAAACAGTTCAAATATTAAATTACGTACGAGTCAACATGAAGGTGTGGGAGATAAACGCTGTTTGGCCTGTTGGGTAAATAGACGAGGTGCGGTCTGTTGCGGTCTAGTTGTAGAGTTGGAGGGTAAGAGTCACATCTCCCGAAGAACGTATAAAACTTATACTGCCAATTTCTGTCTTTGCAGTTAAGTCTTAGGTTAAGTCTTTGCAGATTTCTCACAAAAGAACGTGACAGAACGATACTTAAGTATTTACTTAGTAAAATTCTCAATTCGGAAACCGGGCCATAGGCCATAGGCCCGGTTTCTGAGTTGAGAATTGTGCTAAGCAAATACTTTACTATCGTTCTGTCACGCTCTTTTATGAGAAATCTGCAGAGACAGGACGATACTTACCCATTCGCTTAGCGAATTTCTCAATTCAGAAACCGGCAGATAGCCTTTTACGTCGAGTATCTAGATGATTTACACAGCGTCCTACACATTCACTAGATGGGTCAAAAAGCGGTCTCTCAAACGTTATAGTGCTTGTAGAGACGCATTGCGCTTACCAAAAGTTTCAAGCCATCCAGGAGAAGGATTTTTAGGATAACCGTCTTCTTGTATAGATGCAAACAGCACAGAATATTATGCGTGATAAGGTATATGCCAGGTATTATTTCATTCAAAACGGATCGAATCGCGCTTAAAAAAACGGCATAATGTGTGAATATCGGGAGTCATTAAAAGTGAATATATGCCAGGTATTGTCAATCTGCACCAACAATTTTGTTATGAGTATCATCAGATACTTAATCGAAATTCACTGTCGACAGAGTAGATTTACCTACAATGCCTTTTTACTGTAGTCTTCAGTTACATCTTCCGCATAATGAAATAGGAAAGGATAACACAATAATAACTCCACATCAATTCACCAGCCAGTATTCTATCGCCTAAACGGATTACAAGTTTCTGCGGCCTGAAATAAACTTATAATCCAATCTTGCCCAGTGGTGGAGATACCGACCCGAATAACTCCGCGAGAGCCATATTAATAATCGTCCCAGCTAGAGGAATAACTTATTCAGCTAGCTACGTGTGGATAAATTGAATATGAATCTAAACTGTGTTGATGGCGGTGGTGTCATGTCACTACAGGGTGCACTCTAAGTCGATAGCGAAACGTTAAGTAGGCTGTCTACTGATCACTACAAACAACTTGTACTAGGTGGCGAAAAAAATGTAGCGAAAGAAATATCTGCTGTTTCATACATTTGGTGAAGTACTGAGTCGACCTTTTGTATGGAACAGCAGATATTTTTTTCGCTCAATTTTTTTCGCCAGCTGGTTCAAGTTGTTTGTAGTGATCAGTAGACAGCCTACTTAAAGTTCCGCTATCGAATTAGAGTGCACCCTGTAGTTCACACATAAACATTTATAATATTTTGTTTTAAACTGTGTTAGTAGATAAGTTATTGGATTTTATTATCTGAATAAATAAATAAACTATTATTATTATATTCATAGTACCGTCGGCCACCTTCACAGATACCCCATGTCAGCTCTTACCGCGCGCGGCGTAAGGGCGCCAATTGAACAAAAAGGGATATCCTAGCGTGTGGCCGACTGTACTTACCGATGGGCTGGGTGGCCAGTGGGCCTCTATGTGAGGTCTCAATATTCTTATTACCTTTTTTAATCATCAGTCAGGAAAATGGGTGGTGATTTGGACAACAATCTTGAGTTGCCCGAGCTTATAGTCCTTGCTTCCCACTTAGTTTTTAATACCTTAGCGTAAGTGAGGTGCGCGGGTGTACAGGGGGGTTACCCTTGACGCTATTGCGATCAAAATGAAAAAGTTTAAAATTTTATTTCTCTTTTAATTCGCATAGTAATGCTTTGATTTTAAATAATTTGTAATGTTTATTCAAAGGTAAGGCTGTTCTATTCAATAAAAACACAAAATGCGTCTTAATTTGTAAAATATCAAATTTAGTAAATTGCGCCATATTGCGGCTGTATTGGAAAAGTGCGTCAAGGGTAGAGGGGCTGGGTACATCAAAATAATACTCAACATAATTAACTCGTTGTAAACAGGAATTTCGATAAAAAACCTTTAATTTTCTCAATGCATCTAACCCGAATTTTAATTATTATACGAGTTCGTCATAAACCTAAATTAACAGTGAAACATTTTAGTAGCAAAACTACGAAAATTACAAACTCAGAAGTTAACAACGGAATACTAAATAGAAAACTGTCGTAAACTGTCTCCGACGTAGAGGCTATAGGACTAGCCTTAAAGCAGAACTTTAAATGAGTTTAACTTTCCCCCCATGGAGCCCTACCTACATTGCTAAGTGCCCAAGGCTCCAAGGTGAATTTAATTATGTCTGGCACAGATACTTAAACCTTGATATCTACTCGAATTAACATTAAGAATTTAAGAGGCAAGAGTTTTATAGTTACGTTCTAAACTTTAATATACTTTAAAGTGGCCGTAAAACCGTACCCTTTAAAACTTATTTTATTGGAAAATCTGCAATTCTCAAAACCACACATTTCTTTTTAAACTTTCGTTTTATGTTACTGATTGAAAAAACGATGTCTATCATGATGGCCCATTTCATAAAACTACAATTTATTATAACAACTTGATGTGCATTGCGTAGCCGAACAGGCATAAACCACTGACGCGAACACGGTTAATATCCTAACCGACTGAGACGCTGTACATCGAATTATCATTATATAATTAACTATGAATTGTAAGTTTGTATAATAGGTTTGCCGCAAACACCATTATGGTAGTAAGAATAATGTATCTTCTTGAAAACCTTTCCGTTTGTATTCACAATTGTGTTTTACACCAGCTTTTAGCGCTAACACAAAATAATCCGCAATATTCCCGACGAAATCGCTCGCAAAGAGTCGCTTTCAGCACGAAATGCGGTATAAATTTTGTTTTTCCCGATCGTCAGAGGAAATGTGCCTTTCAATGTAGCGTGGGAAGGTGCGGTTTGGATTGCTGATGTTGTGCTGCCTGCAGTGGGTGCAGCCAGATGCAGAATACAACATTTGGAAACGCAGAAGATTCTCTCAACCTTTGAATATATCTAATCCTTGCTCTATACAAGGCAATATTTATTTCGAGTCCCGCCTGCCATGCTCGCACATAAGACATGGCAAGTATCTCACTCGAGCTCGACATAGTGTCAAAACAACCACGCTAAGCGTACTGTTCCTATTTGTTTCGCCACGCCACTAGCAAAAAAAAAAGTTATTTCGATAAAATATTTTTTTGTATGGAAAATTAAATTGCGCTTTCACCAAAGTAGTAGAAAAAAAATTTAGCAAATCATATTTAAAAGTTAACATGTTTAATTTTCAGGAATAAAGCTATTTAACAATTGCTCTGTAAGTATTTCGAAATCGTTACAAGAGTTTAACAAAACCAAACTTAAGACAAAAGGAAATGTGTTTTTTTTTTGTGTAGAAAAGTAAAGCTACTAGGAGTAACTACACCTACAGGGTGCACTCTAAGTCGATAGCGGAACTTTAAGTAGGCTGTCTACTGATCACTACAAACAACTTGTACTAGGTGGCGAAAAAAATGGTGCGTAAAAAATATCAGCTGTTCCATACAAAAGGTAGACTCAGTACTGCGCCAAATGTATGAAGCAGCTGATATTTTTTTCGCTCCATTATTTTCGCCACCTAGTACAAGTTGTTTGTATTTATCAGTAGACAGCCTACTTAAAGTTTCGCTATCGACTTAGAGTGCACCCTGTAGAAAAGTAAAGCTACTAGGAGTAACTACACCTACAGGGTGCACTCTAAGTCGATAGCGGAACTTTAAGTAGGCTGTCTACTGATCACTACAAACAACTTGTACTAGATGGCGAAAAAAATGGAGCGAAAAAAATATCAGCTGTTTCATACATTTGGCGCAGAACTGAATTGACCTTTCATATGGAACAGGCGATATTTTTTTCGCTCCATTTTTTTCGCCACCTAGTACAAGTTGTTTGTAGTGATCAGTAGACAGCCTACTTAAAGTTCCGCTATCGACTTAGAGTGCACCCTGTAGTTATTTCATGCTGCAAGCTGCAGAGCTGCGGATCGCCCTTGACCGCAGCGACCCGCGCGCTGTGAAATATTAAATTTCATTACTGGAGGCCGTCACTCGCTGAGGTTTCGGCAGCGCAAACTGTTGTAAAGTCAGCACAATACCCCTTTTAAAGCACAAATGCAGCGCGTGATAAAAGAGCTACTATGGGGTTTCCTAGCATGTCGCTAGCCCTACGGAAGGACAAATTGTTCGATAAAGTGTATCACAAAAAAAAATGCATACCAAGTTGCATAGATAGATAGATAGAGATAGAGACCTCTTTATTGCACAACAGAAATTATATAACAGATATCTTTTCCAACAAAATTTTGTACAAATGGCGGCCTTATAGCTAAAAGCTATCTCTTCCAGACAACCTTGGGATGGACAGTACATACCAACCAACAAGCTTCTGATCCTCTACCATAGGCTTTAATGATAATATAATAATATAATGTCACTGAGTAAGTCGTTTATACAGGGCAATTTATAAATTGTCGTAGAATAAAAGTTGTTGGAAATCACATTTTGAAGTTGACGTGTTTCAGGAGTAAAGCTATTTAAAAATTGTCCTGTATTTTCCGTAAGATAGAGACGTGTAGAAAATACTCTCAAAAACTAACAGACCCGTGGTAGAGCTCTCAAAAGTATCTTGAGACATAGGTCTTTTAGTTTAGTTTAATACTAGCTATTTGCAACTTCAACTTTGCAACGGGTCCATTTTGAAACTCTAATGAAACCGAAAGTTTAATATTCCGTTTCAGCACGAAATTCACAGGTACCATAATATTTTGTTATAGCGTGTCTATTTACGTGAATATTCATTTGTGAACTGTACAGACATCACAAGGGAACTTTTGGGCTGCCCGAAAACTCCTGAAAATCGCTGAAAACGTGCCCGCGGGCCCAATTTGTTTATTTCGCGATCCGAATGAGAAAATCTGGTTTTATTATTATAATGACTGGTGGTGAGGCTGAAGAATCATTACCGTGTTTGTTTACGTAGTTTTCTGTTTATGTTTTTGTAAAAAAAGTAGGCAGCTGTTGTAGTAATTTGATTGTTTTCAGACAGTCTTATCCACGTAACGGAATTTTAGGAATAGGTTAAGTACGATTATCAAAACGAAATACTGTAATTAATTGTTTGGTGTAAGTACGGTCTCCCTATTATATGCAATGGTCATAGATTCGCTACCTTTGTTTCCAGTATGTCACACCACCTTATGTTACACTGTCTAGGATAGGCACTACTCCATAACAGCTCTTATTGTGCGCGGCATAAAGTGCTTCAATCGAACAGAAAGTGTCGCCGACTATTCTTATTACCAACATAGGTACTTAGTTACCAAGTGTTCTCAATCCAATACAATCACAGACATATAAAAAAGGTTGGCCGCAGTTTAAAATGGGACAGCAAAATATTGGCGGCGATGGCAGCAGCCAGCGGCGGTATTGATTTCAATTGCTTTGCAAACAAATTCTGCAATCTGTTGAATCGGAAACCAGAGCGAATAGAATTTGCATTAATACTCTCTCGCTCTCTCTCTCTTCCTAACTAGGTTAATCCTATGTGGTGCTGGAATCAGACTTCCTCATTTTCTCCACTTTGTTTCTTGTGTTTGTGGTGGATGGCGGATTCTATTTCTTGACCAACTTCCATACATCTAAGTAGTTTTCGGTTTCCCTCTGAATCTATGCCCGGGTAGAGCCTCGTTTCCTATGGCAGGTACTCAGATGGCTTCCTTTTTAAGTGCCCAAACCATTCAGTTCGCCCCACTTTGCGCTGTTACTACTTTTACTAAAAAAGAACCAAACACTCCACTCCAATAAAAGACGACGCTAGAAAACTCGACCCAAAACTGCCAATGAATGGCAATATTTTAAACGACCCTTTAAACGACGCGACCCCTAAATTTTCAATCAGCCAAGGGACCCAGGCGTCGAAAACTTCATTATTGTCAGTAAGTATACCTAAACGGGCCTTCAGACGGCTGCATCCAAGATGGCGGCCGATCAATGGTTGCCATGGCAACGCGTCTGGGACCAGCTGCCTGGAATACGCTGAAAATAGAAAACGGGACACGTGATGTGTCCTTTTGGACGTGCGAGCGAGAGCGAGTGAAAACGTGAAAGAAGAAATCTGATTATACGGATTACTTACAATGGTTTGCTAAAAACGCGCGTACAAATGCTTCACCAATACCGTGAAAGACTTTCTGCCTATCTCATAACGACGTAACGTAACAAAGTTTTCAATCAATCATCGATATTGGCCGACCCTCATTCCCAATATATCTCCCAAAACTGTAAAAGTTTCAACGCTGTCTGTCTACCTAACTGGATTGTATATGATGAAATGATTTCATTTACGCTCGGGATTCTAAACTAGAATCTTTCAAAAAACTCTTTCCCCTTAAAAATTGTTCTTCATACCTCGGGTAACAATCTACTATTTCATCTCCCACGCTCGGAAAGTTTGCTGTTACTAGTAACTTACGATCGTGTAAAGGCCGGATTTAAACTATCTGCATTTTTATGCGCTTCGAAATTTGAACGCGACGCCGCACAGTGGATCGAGTTCATAGAAGCGCGCGGACTTAGGACGCGTGGTTTAAAAAAACTTCTGAATCACAATCAAAAGTATGCCAATGAGTTCTAATTAACATTATATTTTAAAAGTACGTTTTGGTAATTTTGCGTAAAACTTATATTTACTAAGTTATTTGAGCTTATGTGATTTTTTTGTATGGGAGCGAAGACATTTTATAACATTACTCTTTTGCTTCAACTAGCTTCACTATCTGGGTTTCAAAAATGGAGTAAGTATATTATTTACTACATTTCACCCAAATAAACTACACACCGCAAGGGACCGCATTCGGGAGTAATTCAATATTTTGTGTTTTTTTTGTTATTTTTTTAACATTTAACATAGATTTATAAACTTTTAACTGACTAATTTCCCACCATAAATTGTTTGATTATGAAATCCTGCTTTTGTGCTACGATTTTCATCAGATAGAAAAGCTGGTTGAATGTTATTTACGAATTATGTCAGGCTATAAAAAAACTTCTGAATTCCAAACAAAAGTATGCCAATGAGTTCAAGTCAACATTCTATTTTAAAGTACGTCTTGGTAATTTTGCGTCAAACTTACATTTACAAAGTTATTTGGGCTTAAGTGATTTTTTTGTATGGGAGCGAAGACATTTTATAACATTACTCTTTTGCTTCAACTAGCTTCACTTTCTGGGTTTCAAAAATGGATTAAGTATATTATTTACTACATTTCACCCAAATAAACTACTCACCGCAAGGGACTGCATTCGGGAGTAATTCAATATTTTATGTTTAATTGTTGTTTTTTAACCTTTAAAACTGTATTTTTTTTACTTTACTTGACTAATTTCTCACCAAAAGTTGTTCGATAATGTAGTTCTCATGTTTTTTTAGGTTTTCACGAGCACTATACTTATTAAACTACAGTTTTAAGGGATTCCACGCCCGAAAAAACAACAATTAAACATAAAATATTGAATTGCTCCCGAATGCAGTCCCTTGCGGTGTGTAGTTTATTTGAGTGAAATGTAGTAAATAATATACTTACTCCATTTTTGAAACCCAGAAAGTGAAGCTAGTTGAAGCAAAATTGTAATGTTATAAAATGTCTTCGCTCCCATACAAAAAAATCACTTAAGCCCAAATAACTTTGTAAATGTAAGTTTGACGCAAAATTACCAAGACGTACTTTTAAAATAGAATGTTGACTTGAACTCATTGGCATACTTTTGTTTGGAATTCAGAAGTTTTTTTATAGCCTGACATAATTCGTAAATAACTTTCAACCAGCTTTTCTATCTGATGAAAATCGTAGCACAAAAGTAGGATTTCATAATCAAACAATTTATGGTGGGATATTAGTCAGTTAAAAGTTTATAAATCTATGTTAATGTTAAAAAAATAACAAAAAAAACACAAAATATTGAATTACTCCCGAATGCGGTCCCTTGCGGTGTGTAGTTTATTTGAGTGAAATGTAGTAAATAATATACTTACTCCATTATTGAAACCCAGAAAGTGAAGCTAGTTGAAGCAAAAGAGAAATGTTATAAAATGTCTTCGCTCCCATACAAAAAAATCACATATGCTCAAATAACTTAGTAAATATAAGTTTTACGCAAAATTACCAAGACGTACTTTTAAAATATAATGTTAATTAGAACTCATTGGCATACTTTTGATTGTGATTCAGAAGTTTTTTTAAACCACGCGTCCTAAGTCCGCGCGCTTCTATGGACTCGATCCACTGTGCGCCGGGACAGTCTTTCCCGCGCCCTATGTGTTGAAAAAGAAAAAAACACTGGCCGTTTAAGTAGATGCCAGATCCCGACGGAAAATAAAACCTCACTCATAGTTCGTTTACACGCGTACTTCAGCGAAAGTGATTGTTCGTGCCCATTCTCTATACAAAACTGTGAATGTAAATGGTGCATAAGCATCTTTTAAAAAGGTAAAGTCACGGAATAGAACATTCAGAAACGCGATTTCTTCTTATAGTCTTTTCAATATTTTGTACACATATTTATTTTATAATACCAGTAAATAAAAAAAATGCTTCGCTTCTGTTTTATCAAATAGATAATTATGTTTTGGTTTGTTAAATACATTTTTTCAAACGATATTACTAATTTCATTTTTTATCTCCTAGAAATTTATAATTTATATGGTAAAAGTTCAGAATGCACCCGGAAAAAAAAACATTCTTTTATTTACATTATTTTTGTGTCTGGATAAATAAACTTCAGGAAATTATTAATAAAACGAATGGTTTTAATACCAACGAAGCTCAAAACTTTAGTGCGGCAGCAGTAACTACAGTAAAATATGCTTTTAAAAGGAACTTATTTGACTCACCTGTTTTGCCTGTAAGTAGTTGTCTATAGAGTTTTTCCCGCTTGGCTAACAAAATCATTTCCTCGCTTCTGTGAGATGAAAAGTTTTGTGTTTCGCACGAATGCAATATTATTTGCGTCTCGTGCTTCTGAATACCTCGCTACGCTCAGGTTTCTTTTTTTGAACCACTCGCTACGCTCGTGGCTCAATTTTAGAAACCTTCGCTAGCTCGGTTTTCAATACAAGCACTCGCCGCAAACAATAATTTTGCATTCTTGCATAACAAATAACTATTGTTTACCCGACTACGGGAAGCAAAAAAGCTCTGAGGGTTTTTTTAGTAATGTACCTACTTATCTTGGGAAATTCCGTGTAATTTAATTTTCTTGTTAGACACTTTTTAGTCAGTTTGTCAGAGAATGATCTATTGAGAATGATCGCAAAATTTGCTCAATTATAGCAAAAAGAAACCCCTAGTGTCCCAAAATAAAGACGAACCCAGCAGCCTGGGAATAAATAATTTTCCTAACTTTACGGCGCAGCTCGCCGAGGCAGGGAAATAAATAATGAAAACTTCTTTGTCTTCCTATATTTAAATTCATGTCTAGATAGCTTGACAATTGAGAATTGAGGTAGCGATGTTCAAAATATATCTATGTACTGTACTAACCTTTTAGATCTTTGCATCTACGACTGCGATGATTTACCACCGTCCAGTATTCAATAAATGCAATAAATGCACATAAGCGGTGCGTCAATTAATTATTTCAGCTTGTCACTGATTGTACCATCTATTTGGCCATAAAACGTAAGCCTTTGAAAAATTATGCAACTATTCAGCACCCACTGGGGCCTCCACTCACACTAGATGACAGAAGTTAGGTACCACTCGGACGCTTAGGCTCTTCAGCTAAGATAGAGCCTTCAGGATAATTTTTCAGCATCGGTTAAAAAGCACATAATCGCTGGTTCTACCCGCGTATTCTAAGCATTAGGTACATCGTGTCTGTTACAGGGTTTTGTGATTTAAAATGTTTGTGACTGAAGAATTTTGATTACTTACGTGAACTTTATGTGGGCACTTACCTAAGTAAGTTTGTACTTATCTTGTGCTTGACAAGACTTGACATGAAAGTTTCAGGGTCGAGAAGCCTGAAAATAAGCTTAAACTAACCTTCGTAATATGTAGAGGTCAGACGGCAGATGTAGGGGTCTTTCGCTTTTTTGCACGTCGACCTTTCAAAATAAGATTATGGACACCCGTCTTTTCAAACCTGATAATAAGTAATATTAGAAACAAATGCCAGCGGTAGTTAAAAACTACGGTGCGGCGTGCGGCGTGACGCGCTCAGCGGTGGAGGGGCGTCGTGCGGGCGGCGGCGCAGCTATAAATACCGGCTGACCGGCTCGGGAGCTCACTTTTTCGCCTGCTTTCATCGGATACGGTCGCCTAACCTAGCCTTGTTTGCGTTTTAGTCTTTTATTTTGTATTTTAGTTTGTTTGATTTTTGATAATTAAATTCATTTAATTTCAGTTTAACTTTGATTTTATTTTTTTAGGCAAACTCACTTCTGGTTCGTAAAATCAGAAGTGGGATACATCACGTGCTTTCCGCTCACATCCGTATTTTTTTTTCCACTGGTATTTTTCACAAATTCAAATTTTTCCGTTGTTGTTTTCGATAAATTTTAAAAGTTTCCGATATGGCATCAAAGGGCAAGAAAAAGAGAGTGCCCGAGACTAATGCCGCTGCTGAAGCGCTAGAAGCGATTCTTGGTCGACTAAATGCAATAGAGGACAGGATAGGTGCACCACCGACACCGCCACCGCCTCAGCCGGCGCTGGACGCGCCTCCATCGTTGCCACCGACGCCTACGACGTCACGTGTGGCTCGTGCATGCTCGGGGGCAGAAGTTGTAATGCATGGTGGTGCGAACGGCGTGGAACCGGGTGGAGTGACTGTGTCGGAACTACGGACGTCGACGCCGCGTGGCGATTGTGCTAAGGAAGACGTAACGGACAGGATCGTTGGCGCGTTATCAGCATTGGTACAAGTAAGATCTTCTAATCACTTTTATATTTCCAATTTCAACCCGGAAGTGCATGATTTCGATGTTTGGTGTGCAGAGGTGGACCGTGCGCGGGAATTAAATCGATGGGACGAAAATGAATGCCCCTCACGTGTTGGTGGCTGCCTCAAGGGCGATGCGCGCACGTGGCTCAATGACTGGGTCACTGGCGATCGCACTTGGAGCAGTTTCAAGCACGATTTCAAATCACTCTGCCCACGGAACATCGATGTCGCGAGCATTTTGTTTGAGGTTATGTCCACGTGCTCAACCAACTTTCCAACCTATGCCGAATATGCGCGTCGTTCTTTGCTGCGCCTTAACATTGTTACGGGCTTGTCCGACGACCTAAAAGTGGCCATTGTTATCAGAGGGATTGCAGATCCACAGATCAAGGCCGTGGCCACTAACGCGAAATTAAAAACGCACGAGTTGGTTGAGTTTTTATCGGTGTACGTAAAACCAAAAAGTGATACCCGTTATAACCGCGATCCTGTGCGTTCGTCTAGATTCGGCGCGGGTAGGCCTGATTTCCGTAAACGTGATTCTAGTAAGACCGACGTGAAATGTTTTGGTTGTGGCGCGACCGGTCACAAGCGTGCCGATTGCTCCAAGCGACCGAGACCCGATTCGGTTGCGCCCGCGTCCGTAGTAGGTACTGAGTGTATGAGTGCGCCGGTATTGATGGGGACCGAGGTACTTAATCGTGCGGGTTTTACGTACATTAGGAATAGTGCAGGATAGGTAACGAAGCAAGTGTGTATCATGGGCGCGCCGTAGACAAAGTAGGTAGATGAATCGTCGATCAACACCCCACTGGTAGGCGAGGAGAAAGATCAGTTGATGGTCATAATCGACGAGTACTCAATCATTTATCACTGGCACCGCAACGTCAACTGTAAAAACAGGTTCAATGCAAATAAAACTGAATAGCGGCGCGACTGTTTACAATCGTTCATAATTACTAGTGGTTCGCCCCGAACTATGAACTCGCGACCCCATCGACCAATTTGGCTCATGTTCAAACTTAAAAATTATCTGTGCCTCATTTTGCCTGCCTACCAAATTTCGTGACGATCCGACTACATTTGCTCGGGTTGTCGTCGAGCAAACATACTTACATACACACAAACATACAAGCGACGGATTGTTCCGGTGGACTCGGAGAGCTTCGCTCGCTCGTTCAATAAACTTTCTCTCGATGAAAATATACGGAAAAGTGCAATACAATTTGTCAGTGATTTGATCAACAAGGGCATAATTTCGGAGTTGAAGGATGCTCTTATAGGATGTGCTTACACTACCGGGCTGCAGGTTTCTTGATCAACATAAAGAAATGCATCTTCCTGGCAACGGAGGTAGAGTACTTAGGTCGCGTAATCAGTTAGGGTCAGGAGCAGCCGAGCTCAGGAAAAGTTCTATCAAATATCCGAAGCCAACAAATGTCAAGCAGGTGCGACAGTTTTTAGAGCTTCCGGGCTACTTCCAGCGTTACTGCAGAATCGTGTTGTACATGTCGCGCGTAGAAGTCCATAACACGGACGCAGAGTGCTCAAACGCCCTTTGAAAAGTCCAGCTAATTCTCAACCGCACTAACCAAACGTCCGCGTTACAACTGCTGGTTGGAATCGAAGGCATCACTCCTGTCATAAGAGCTCTAGTTCGCGATGTTGCTCTTGAGGACTTGAACCCCAGTAAAGAAGCTATGGCTAAGCTGAGAAGACAACTGGCGCCAGAGTTGCATTCTGCTAACCAGCACAGACAATGCGGGTTTTTATTATATGTCTGTGTTGTGGTGTTTTAATAAATGTATTTCTGTTCTATTCCATTCAGATCATATTCAGACAACCACGCACTTTTAAACTTGGAGACCGTGTTTTTGTAAAAGGATCTGTCCGCAGGAAAACTAGACTCCGGCATGCGTGGTCCCTACAAGGTTGTGAAGGAGCTACCTCGTCATCATCGCTATAAATAAACTGGAGCTGGTGGCTGGCGCGTATGGCAAGCGCATGGCGCATGGCGTGGCGAGTGTGGACGCCCATGTTCCGAGTTTTTCTACGTGAATAACTATGTGTCAGAGTTTTCTTCTGTGTGTCTTACACTTCATGTTTTTATGTCATGTTGTGTTGCAGGATTCAATTCTGGGTGGCTTTGCCACATGTGACGCTTGTTCACGGCAGACACGCATGTTTTTATGCCATGCTGTGTATCAGAGTTTATTCCTGGGTGTCTTACACTTCATGTTTTTATGTCATGTTGTGTTGCAGGATTCAATTCTGGGTGGCTTTGCCACATGTGACGCTTGTTCACGGCAGACACGCATGTTTTTATGCCATGCTGTGTATCAGAGTTTATTCCTGGGTGTCTTACACTTCATGTTTTTATGTCATGTTGTGTTGCAGGATTTAATTCTGGGTGGCTTTGCCACATGTGACGCTTGTTCACGGCAGACACGCATGTTTTTATGCCATGATGTGTATCAGAGTTTTCTCCTGGGTGTCCTACATTTCATGTTTTTATGCCATGTTGTGTAGCAGGATTTAATTCTGGGTGGCTTTGCCACGGCAGACATGATGCTGAGACAGGGGCTCACATTGTGTATCAGGATTCAGTTCCTGGCAGGGCATGGTTCCCTGGGTGGCTTTGCCATGGCAGACATGATGCTGAGACAGGGGCTCACATTGTGTATCAGGATTCAGTTCCTGGCAGGGCATGGTTCCCTGGGTGGCTTTGCCACGGCAGACATGATGCTGAGACAGGGGCTCACATTGTGTATCAGGATTCAGTTCCTGGCAGGGCATGGTTCCCTGGGTGGCTCTGCCACAAACACTTCAGGCACCTCATGTTTATGCTCATTTGTGTGTCGGTTGTGGGTCGGGATGGTACTTCCCGTGTGTGTGTGTTTATTGTGAGGAAGTATGAATATTCCGTATGAAAGAACTTGTTTTGCTATAATTTTTAAAGTAAATAGCGTGGCTGAAGATTATGAAAGAGTCTTGTTCATAAACGCTTGAGCGCTCCGAGTTTTTATGGTACAAGAGTGTAAGCGGGATTGTAGACTTTCAGGCAATTCCTAACTAATGTGGCCAATGTTATCTCCGTTACAGCTGAAGAAGAGGCGGACGAGGACGCATCGCAATCAGGAACGGCCGTATTAGAAACAAATGCCAGTAGTATATTCATTCTAGATTTTTTAGCGGCAAAATTTATAATTTAAATTTATCGCTGCTATGTTATACCTATATACGAGTACATTAAAATACACAACTCTCCCACCCCCTCCGCAAGCCGCTTAACCCCTCCCCCCCTTGAAAAGTGTCCCGTTTTACAGATTTTCTGTATTTTCAGAAAAACTACACAAGCTAGGAGAAAATAGTCAAAGACTGAATTATTTGTCAATAAATTACCAACAAATAAATACTACATTCATTTTGATACGATTTATAGTTTCCAAGCTATGGTGCATCAAAGATTACAAAAATGTGCGCTTAGCAGGAATAAAACATTTAATACACAAGAAACAATAAATATTTTATTATTATTACAAGAAATGCGTTTATGTAGTTCTTAATATCTAAAATAATATCTAAAGAGTGTGGAGGAGTTTGTGGTCAGTCTGTCGCGCCGTATGTTCCACTGGGCGGACAACGGGCCGCACCGGCACCTCCACCACATTGCCCCCAACTACGACCGGCCCGTAAGAGGACGTCCGTACCCGCGGGAGCTCCTCGAGCTGTAAGACTCCAGCAGCTCGGAGCCCCACTGACCTCCATCGCAACGACTGCACACCCAAGACCCGGGGGCTGATGCCTCCGGAGAAGACGCACGGGACAATTCAAAACCCGCACCTACTACTGCGCGGCCAAGCAGCAGTAGCAGACGACCACTGACTGACTAATATCTAAAAGAATCAGTATAGTCATCATTAAGTCATCATTAATTGAAGATTAAATTTGTTGAAGCAACTAAGGCCATGGCAATGGTTGCACATGGTGGAACAACGCAATCCAGCATTGACACATCGACATCTTTTTCCGCAGGCTTTTTTGCAGCTGCATGATACTATTTTCAGTATCAACTTTGGAGCTGGTGACTTTGTGTTGTGGCCAACGTATTTGTTGAAGTGGACGTATCGTAAATTCGTAACTCGTTTATACTTTCTTCAGTTTGCTTATAGTTGGAGAGCTGGTGACCAATCGAGATATTTTTTCGTACAAGGCTGGGAGTTAGCAGGCTGATAGAGTAGACTTCGCTGAGTCTGGGAAAAATATTTTTTTGGTCCGATCGCGGTTGAAAGTTAGATTTTTTCGACTTTGAAAGTTTAAATGTATGGGTTGAGTCATTTCTTTTTTGTCTACAAGGCTGGGAGTTTTTAGGCTGCCTTTTTAGTCTCCGCTGATCACGAAATCACTATTTATTACTAGCCAAACGCGGTAGAAATATTGTTTTTTATAACCTAGAAAGTGTGAATTTTTGGGTTATAAAAATCAAACTTTCAACCACGCTTGGCCAAAAAAACAAATATTTTCTTGTTCAACGGAGTCTCAACAACTAACCTAGAAGTTTCTAGCCTTGTACGACAAAAAAAAATATACTGAACCCATACATTTAAACTTTCAAAGTCGAAAAAATCTAACTTTCAACCGCGACCGTGCCAAAAAAATATTTTTCCCAGACTCAGCGAAGTCTACTCTATCAGCCTACCAACTCCTAGCCTTGTACGAAAAAATATCTCGATTGGTCACCAGCTCTCTAACTATTAGCCCAATACAAGGCGAGAATATACGAGAGGTCCAAAAGTTTGCGGAATGAAAGGGTTGTGGGTGAGATTAAAAAAAAAAAATTTTTCCTTTTCAACATAGTCCTTCCGAAGCTAAATACACTTTTTGAATCTTAGAATTTGCTTTTCTATAAGGTGAAAAAAAAATTTTCTTCCGTGCCCTGAAAATGGGTCAAAATGGCTTCTTGGACTTCTTTTTTCTATCGTCGGAAAATTTTCTTGATCGAAGGTATTTTTTTAATTTTCAGTAACAAATAACAATTGCTGGGGGTCAGGTCTAGGCTGTAGAGAGAATAAACTAGTGTCCCAAACCCACATCTGTGTAAGGCAGCCATCGCAGTGTGACACTTGTAAACGGGCTAATAGGCTTTTTTCGGGTTTTTTTTTTTGTTGTTTATGAAGACGTCTCTAGATGGCGCTATTCTTCTCACCATAGAAAATGGAGTTTAGCCAGAAAAAATGTCAAAGTCTGTCTAGTCCACAGACTGTCTATTGGTCTGTGCCGAGGTTTTTTCACAGATAACTACCCCGCCGCGCGCCGCTTGCTTGCTCTTGCTCGTAATTTTTGTTTCACAAATTCACAAGTGTATCCGTCCACGGATTTTCATTAAAATAATACCTACCTATAAATTATAAGTGCTTTTGTACATCTTGTACAAGTCATGTATGGGAAGTGTTGTGTTTTGGGTTGAATGGAGAAACCAGTTTAGCCTAGGCCAAACTACAGGGTGCACTCTAAGTCGATAGCGGAACTTAAAGTGGGCTATCTACTGATCATTACAAACAATTTGTACTAGGTGGCGAAAAAAACGGAGTGAAAAAAATATCATCTGTTCCATTCAAAAGGTCGACTCAGTACTGCGCCAAATGTATGAAACAGCTGATATTTTATTCGCTCCATTTTTGTCGCCACCTCATACAAGTGGTTTGTATTGATCAGTAGACAGCCTACTTAAAGTTCCGCTATCGACTTAGAGTGCACCCTGTAGTCTAGCCCTATTTGAGTAGGGGTAATATAGATTATACTTATTAATGCTAGCCTATTACTAACCCGCCGTAATTATCTGAACAGTAGGGGACGCATTTAAAGGCCGAATTTGAAAAAGTCTACATTCAAAAAGTCTTCGGTATATCTGATTTTGTCCGGTTTGAAGGACCGCTCGAAAACAAAAAGAGGTAGGTAGGTATGTCAGTGTGTCGCCAACCGAACCTACTGACCTAACCTTTGTTTTAAATCTTTTTCGACTGTCCGTCACACTTCCAGGAATACCCTGTATGTTTAACACCCTTTATGTCGGTTTTTAGAACACCTATAAAAGTAAAAGGCCTGGTTTCGGGGTTCTCAAGGGGTTCGAAAATTTCGTTATTTTTGCGCTAAACCTCTTAGTTTACGAGATATGGTAACATTCATACCTAATCGTTCGTCAATATCAGCTCGGGCTAGGCCATATTAGTTTATCCTGGAGCGTACACAATATTCTTGCTAGGCCAGACTGGATTGGCCTAGGCTAAACTGGTTTCTCCATACGAGCTTTGGCTAGACTAGTTTGGCCTAGGAAATACCGGTTTATCCATACGAGCTTCGGCTAGACTAGTTTGGCCTAGGCTATACTAGGCCTTGGCCTAGGTTCGTTCATACGAGCTTAGGTTAGACTGGTTTGGCCAAGGCGAAACTAGTTTATCATGAAATCGGGTTTGGCCGGTAACATAATACAACAGAAATGGCAAGAAAATAAGGATTATTAGGGGTCAGGTGAAGCGGTTGGTCGGGTGATTATTTTCCATCGCAACTTAAATACCACCCGACGCCACGGTACGCCACCCAACGCGCGCAGACTTATCTGGCTTTCTTTTTGGTTATCTGTGATCTAGTTTGACATTTATTCTTACTAAAATACAGCGCCATCTAGAATTTTTATTATAACTAAAGGAAAAAACCCTATTGTCTTGCAAAAAGACAACACCCCGAGAACATTTTTCTCTTCTAGTTTCTTTGATGGCTTCCTTTATTTTTTCCAATAGTGAAACGTAATATTCTCCGGTTATATTGATACCTTTTATTTGTAGTCTATTATCAAAATTTCTTCAGTGACCCAAAAAATAGTCGCCATCATCTTGCCAGTAGATTTTGAGACCTTAAACTTGTAAGGGCGTGTTGTACCCTTTTTATGCCAACGTATCGACTCTTGTTTGGACTCGGATTCATAATGATGAACCAAATTTTCACTTTCAGTCACCATTCGTGCCAAAACGCCTTTTAGTTCTCCACCACAGACCTCCAAAAAGTGTTGAAGTGGGGCGTAGGCATTCTCGGCGCCCATGTTACAGTGACTTTTTTTATACCAAGATGTTCATTAAGTATCCTCAAAATTATGTTTTCTGATACTACAATTAATACAGATAGAGGTTTTTATTTCAACCGGGCGTCTTCCAATACAACTTTATCGATTTTTTCGATGTATTCGATGTGGTGGAGTCAAAAAGGTGTCTCGGGCGGGGGACATCTTCAATCGACTCTCTCCCTTATTTTAAAAGTCCATGCCACTAATAAATCAATGTTTAGGAAGGGCAATGATCCCCATAAATGGCTCCCACCTTTTAAATTTAGATTTTCAGAGCTTATTCCTCATTGATAAGGAACTTTATAACGGCAAAATCCACAATAACTTCCGGATTTACTTATTCTCAGGACGATAACTTATTAATTAATTAAACTAGGACGCTGAAATTTGGCTTATAAACTCGTAATGAGTTGCTTATTACAATGACATCACGCAAGAAAACAAAAAAATATTTTTTTTTATTGTTTCTTGTGTATTAAATGTTTTATTTCTGCTAAGCGCACATTTTTGTAATCTTTGATGCACCATAGCTTGGAAACTATAAATCGTATCAAAATTAATGTTAGTACTTATTTGTTGGTAATTTATTGACAAATAATTCAGTCTTTGACCATTTTGTCCTAGCTTGTATAGTTTTTCTGAAAATTGAGAAAATCTGTAAAACGTGACACTTTTCAAGGGGGGGAGGGGTTAAGCGGCTTGCGGGGGGGGTGGGAGAGTTGTGTGTTTTAATGTACTCGTATCTAAGTACAACATAGCAGCAATAAATTTAAATTATAAATTTTGCCGTTTTGCCCATACATTGAAACCTAGAATGAATACACTACAGCGGTAGTTAAAAACTACGGTGCGGCGTGCGGCGTGACGCGCTCAGCGGTGGAGGGGCGTCGTGCGGGCGGCGGCGCAGCTATAAATACCGGCTGACCGGCTCGGGAGCTCACTTTTTCGCCTGCTTTCATCGGATACGGTCGCCTAACCTAGCCTTGTTTGCGTTTTAGTCTTTTATTTTGTATTTTAGTTTGTTTGATTTTTGATAATTAAATTCATTTAATTTCAGTTTAACTTTGATTTTATTTTTTTAGGCAAACTCACTTCTGGTTCGTAAAAGTAAATATTCTTTTTTCTGTACTATCGTAACGACGTGCAACATAACATTTTAAAAGATCCTACCTCTAGCAACTTTGATATCCTAAAGGTAATGGCACTGTAATAACTGGACGATGCAAAAAACGTAACGCGTCTTATGTCTCGTCAAGTGTAGCCAATTACACAGTTTTATGATGCAAATAACCCAGACAAATGCTAACTACATATTAATAACAGAATCATGTTGGACGATCAAAATCTAAAGAGCGAAACATTGCCATAGGATCTACCGCAACTCTATCACATAAGAGGATGTCGCCCTCCCTCCATTATCTAGACGTATCTATATCTTGAAAAATAAATTCATGATTGAAGAGCGTTTTAACAGAGCTACTAAGGGTGTGGCTATTATGGCGAAACAAAAATTATAACAACTGCTAGCTATTTAAAGTAACCCACTGATTTAGACAAAAACCCAACTTTCGACTGTCAAAAACCTCGTTTGTCTGGCTCATCTCCGACTGACCGCTTATGTTGCGATAATTCTAGGTAAACTCTATGGCTCACTTTGCAAAAATACCATCGACGCATACATACATGACCCGAATTCGTGCCGCCTTTTCCTTTGAATGTAATCAATCAATTAGCGATCAAAGAGCGAGACCGATGATAGAGAGGCGCGACAGTCAACATGTCCTCAATCAATGCGTGTGCGCAAGGTTGTCTCGCGCCATATGCGGCGTGGCGACAGTACTGGGCTCTTATTCTCAAAGGTAAGTAGCAACTATTTACTTCACATTATCTGACCACTGCACACAATCGGAAGGATACAGTGCAACAGCGCAAACTTCGCTACCGAGTACCGACTGCCAAGTTGCCAACCGTGGGAAGAGAAGACATGGATACGTGGCAGCGAATAGTCTGTAGAGGGCCAGGTAAGCTAAAGAGTTGCTGAGGACAGGAAGGCGTGATATTGTAAAGGCCCTCCATACCTCTGGGATACCATAAGACAAAAGCAACATCAAAATACTGCTGCTAGAGGACGATAGGATGAAGCGTGTGGAAATCCCGAAACGCCTACGTGGTGGTGTTGCCCGCATGAAGAATAGTATGAGAAGTTGAGGGGTAGGTATTGTCGGAAAATGCAGACTTTTCGTGCCATTGTTGCCCAACAAATACAATGTCACATCTTCGTGCCTATCCGGATGCTCGATAGTGTATCTGCCTAGCTGGCAAGATCTCCTAAAGGCTTCCCCCAGCGCCATCAAGCTAGTGTTCTGGGAGCGCGACGTGTGACGCTTTCGAGACAGAAAAAGTTTTGACCAGCCTCCTCCGTCGACACCATACAGTCAATGCAAATTTAAGCGAGATACTTCTAGCGGCTGCTTCGGTCCTAACCCTGGACTGATCCTCAATTCTTAGCCCAAACATGGCCTAACTTCACTACAGCTCGCTATTTACTTACGCTCATAGATCGCTTGCTAAGAGTGGTGCAGTATACCATGCACCGACTGCAATGTACCATAAAAAGTATGATAGAGAATTCAATCGGCATTGCTGACGCAAAGATATCTCTATCGAAAATCCAAATATGTTCCTTAGTATCTACAGAGATATTTATCGCAGTTTTACTAGGCTCTAAGTTAGACAAATTAAAGCCCACATACACTCGAAATACTTCGCTTGATCCGCACAAACGATTCGCCGCCCACTCCCAATGAAGCAGATTGGAATCGAGCACAATACAGTATGGGACCTCTTTAGAAATCCTCTCTGTATTGGGAAACGAATTGCTTCGTGAGACAAAAGAGGCGGACGTGGGTGTTTCCTGCAGTAGCAGCTAGGTGGAACTGGTTTTAGGAACGGCACAAAAGACTAGGCTAGAAAAGGAGTTTCCAAAAAAGTAAAGCTAAATTAGCTACGGTACCTATAGGCCTGGCATGAATTAACAATGCTAATAGCCGTTTTAAACTGTAAAAAAACATCAGATAGGTACTGATAGAGGAGGACTAACACAATACATGGTGATTGCGACTCTACCACATTGACAGCTATTTATGTCTATGACAATATTTTTAGCAGTCATTTTCTTTTGGCCACCCATCGGTATAACTCTAATAACTCTATCATGTCAACTGGTATAAAATACGGCCGACGAAGACAGAAAATTACATGAACAAAAACCGAATGGCATCTACACGGCTATGACGCCGTTTGTATAACTATCATGTTTTGATTTGGCACAAAATTCGGCATCTTTACAGACGAAAAAAGAAAAACAAACGACCAGAAACTAAATGGAACGCCTCTGTATACCTCGTTATATGTTTGGACCTGGCAATCCTGGCACAAAAAGCGGCATCTTTTCCAACGAAGAAAGAAAATACACGTCCAAAAACTGAATCGCACGCCGTCTTTCAGTTCCCGTTTCCCGATTTGGCGCGATGCTCATGCTTCGGACGGACATGCGTGCGCGATGCGCGTGCGCGTCTATTTATACAGCCCGAGCGTGAGCATGCGCGCCGCCTCTATCCCTCTCTCGCTGTATAAATAACCGGGAAATCCTACCCTAGGGAATCCAATGCGAATTGTACGGATTGAAATGAAATGAGGCCATCGCGGCGGTATCGACTGCATTGATTAAGTTTAGTGTTGTGTTTAGTTCTGAGTTGTGTGACACTAACTCGTGAACACGTAATTACGTAGTCGTGTTCTATTAGGACTCACCACCGTAGGGTACCTATTATGTACCGTAAAAGCATACAATACATCCTCATTCCAGAAATATTGAATAAGTGCCTATCTACCTTAGGCACCGCCAAAAATGGAGATTCTTCGAGCCCGTTGTCCCTGATAAGGAATAAAAGGATATCAATATCATCATCTTCATCTTCCTTAGGATCTGTTGAATATTGAATATTGCGCCATATTGAAAACTAGTGTCAAAAGAGGGACTTGCTAAACCAGGATGAAAGTTTTCTTGGACATGGCTGTACTAACCCATGAGCTCTACATTGAGAAAATAGCTCTCATGCAAATGGACCGAGGGCATTAAGTAAGTACTTAGTTTCATAAATTAGACCTCAGAGGCTACCTCGTATTATATCAGAGAAGTAGGTAACTTTGTTAGTCGTAGGCAGATCTATCGGTCGGAGGGAATATAAACAGATGGAAGAAGTTTTCCATGTAATTTGAACACCCGTATTTTTTTGGGAACACAACTTGTATTTGAATGTGTTTTGTAGCATCTTTATTAGGCTCTGTAAATATTTAAAGTGTAAACAAAATGATTCCCAACATTTTGGTAAACTCCACTACAAACAGTTGTTTCGTATCTCACGAGATTACCTCTATTAATAAAGGCATTATCACATTGTGCTGAGAATTTCAGACAGCCCAAGGTTCGAAGCTGTCAACTTCGTCCAAGAAAAAATACGAGACCGGTCAGTTTGTGACGCTTCGAACAAAGCAAGATAAATGATGACCACAACTTTATTCCCAGACAGACTAATATTCTCAACCCACTCGACTGTGGCGCCACTTATCACAAAACCTGAACAACTATTTAGTTCCAAAATAAGCTTTTGTGAAATATACATTGGCCGGTCAATAACGTCGTCATCTTTTGATGGAATCGTCGACGCCCACGCTTAACCGCGGAGCAGATGATGGTCGACATGAAATGATCCGATGTTATGTGTCGGTGGTCGCATGTGTTGCAACATAACTTTACGACTCTACAAAAAACATTGCTAACAAATTGAAAAGTATATTGGAAGGAAGCTAAGCATTTGTCCTCTTCTAATTCACATATGCCAAGATGTAAATGTAAAGGACACGGTTATGCTTGTAATGCTTGTTCAAAAACAATTAAAAAAAACACTAAATCTACAATTCAGGCACATTAGGCAGTGTAGCAATCAGCTGTAACGATCGCCCTAACATTGTAATTCTCATAAATTACAATACCCGACCTAATTGAGAAAATTACCCTTCCAACCAGTCTAGAAACACTAACGACTTTTTCCATTACTGCGAGCCTTACGGCCTCCTCCTCCAACCATAGTTATTAGTTATTTTAGTTTACCACTTACCCTACCAGTATCACACCTGCAGGCTTAGCACAAGAATGGGGTTGGCAATATCTATGGGTTTCTATTAGATGTCTGTGGTTTATCTAAATCTATTTCACTCTGTGTAGAGCAAAAGAGTTACATAGATATAGTTATAAACCCATAGGTATGGCCTTCCTTGTGGGCCTATCCCAATTCTTGTGCTATGCCAGCTGAACGCCCAATAGGCCAATGCAACTCGGCTTGTCTTTGCTTTGTGGTCTAGCCATCTAGCTTGCGAATAAGAAGAACAATGACGCATCTGTCCATTTTGATCATCAGGGGCCTTAGCCTGTAACACAATGGCGTATTAATGGCGTCCCAGGTAGAAGGACAAAACCGGGATTTTTTCGTGGTTCTCCTACAACCAGCGAACTAATCCTCTAGAATTAGACTCATAATATTCTTTGCGGTACTACAAAAACATTAAAAGGACCGACACTGGACCGACAGCATTAATAAATCGTAATTGAAACCGTCAACTGGGAGCCCATTTTGGCACAATTGCGTTACAGGCTAAGGCCCCAGGTGGCTAGGTATGTTTCGTATGTTCGCAACAATCATCTTTTGACGGTTGATAACGGGAGGAGTGACGCGGTGAGTTAAAAGCACCTTACCCAAATATGTAACCAGCCTATTTGTTTACTTCAAAGCATCATCCATAGACGGATGTGTTGCCGATAAACAAACTGTGTCAAGACGGGCACTAGCCGCCAGTCCGCTGGCAGGGGCCGCACCGGCCGTTGCCAACTATCACACCTTGTTTTTCCACAAATTTTCACAACAGCAGGCACAATGAACTTCGTATTTAAAATCTACTCACCTAACGAAGTGCACGTGGCGGTGTAAAAATACGCCGAACTGTGATGCGGGCAAATTGTAGGCCAAGGAGAAGCCCGAATCGAAATTAACGAGTGTGCCAATATTTTCGGGTCTCTGATAGACGGCCGGCTTGGCTAATGCTAAGCGGCTTGATTTACAAGTGACAATTACGCCAGCTGTAAAACGAAACGATTCTCAGAAGGAGGCGCTCGCTGCGATAAAAACGTGTCAGCCCAGCTCAGCCCACTTTCTGCAATAACTATTTAGATAAAACATCTTTGAGGAATTTTATGCTGACTGAATTCTAGTTGGGCATCTTGTCGGGAATCTTATTTGTATTCAGTGAATCTTCAACTCGGATGTTGAACGCCTTAAGAGTCGGTATCTCTTTGAATCGCGTAGTTGAGCATAGCTTCTGACACCTTTCGAGAAAATGATAGGTAGCTACGGTACCTAATCTGTTTTCTCAAAGAGAGAATTCCTCATAAAGTTACCTTTGTTGCCATTCCTACTACACCTTTGCTTAAGCGTATAGATAGACTGTATGTACAATACTGGGGCCTTAGCAATGGTGCCAAAATGGGCTCCCGGTTGACGGTTTCAATTATGATTTATTAATGCTGTCGGTCCAGTGTCGGTCCTTTTAATGTTTTTGTAGTACAGCAAAGAATATTATGAGTCTAATTCTAGAGGATTAGTTCGCTGGTTGTAGGAGAACAATGAAAAAATCCCAGTTTTGTCCTTCTACCTGGGACGCCATTGATACGCCATTGTGTTACTGGCTAAGGCCCCAGTACATCGCTGCTATGAAACGAAACATACCTACACCTAATCCCCCAAAAGAGTTTTTCAGAATAAGCACCAACATTCTCAATGCAACAGAAAGCCCTCATACCGCATAACCCCTTAGATGAATGTCTCTTCGACTGAGACACATGGACCACATTTTCCGAATCCATGTCAAACATTAATAAAACACGCACACAAAAACCTCCTATATCCTGGGCCACATCCGACCCAAATGTCAGGGAGATCCCCTGCATCAGACATGCTCTTCAAGCCGCGAATGTTTCTTGTTTCCGAACAAAATAAATTAAATGCTTTAGATGAAAACAAAAAAGGGAAGATACGGCACATTCTTACTAGCAGCCGTGAAAAAATGGGCTCGAACGCACTCATGCACATAAACTCACACAGCTTTAACTCGGTGCTTTAACAACAAGCCCGAGCGAGACAAGAACAGTGTCCAACCGGTGGCGACTGAATGAAAGTGAGTCCATGGACTCAGTTTTGCAGGACCACGCGTAATGGGTGAATGCCGTATCTTCCCTTTTTTGTTTTCATCTAAGCCTAAAGCATTTAATTTATTTTGTTCGGAAACAAGAAACATTCGCGGCTTGAAGAGCATGTCTGATGCAGGGGATCTCCCTGACATTTGGGTCGGATGTGGCCCGGGATATAGGAGGTTTTTGTGTGCGTGTTTTATTAATGTTTGACACGGATTCGGAAAATGTGGTCCATGTGTCTCAGTCGAAGAGACCAATTTAAAGCAATCGCCGCAAGCATTATTTATAAAGTTGTCCTTTTAGTACTCTGCAAGTATCTACGGAGTAAGACATACGCAGCAATAGAAATAAATCGGGCGCAGGTGTATAAATCACCAATACTGCGGCGGGCGGGCGGCGCACAGTGGTCGATTTGTACGATTTAGGCGGCCAAAACTATTTTATGCTTTATTTCAGTAATAAATACGACAACAAATGCTAATCTGGTATTTTAGAGTGAATATATATGTTTATCCCTATTCGTTTCATTGAAAGCGTATTTTTCTATACAAAAAAACATTTCTGTGAAAATATTTTTGTAAATAGCGCCAATGTTTTTAAATTTTCTTTAAATCTCCCTTTGGTGTAAAATATATATTTTGAGTTCATTTGAATTATCGAAATCGGCTTAGTAGTTTTTGATATTTGGGTTAAGAATTATCACAATTTGTTAAGTAAAAGACGGCCGTACATAAAAAAAATGTTTATTCTCTACAGTCTGCATGCCTATTTAAATTGAAAATAAAATATGGATGACAAAAAAATACAGTATACACTAAAATTAAATGGTCAACAGTTATTACCACATTATTATACTAAATGTTACTTACAATGTTAGGTACCGAATCATAAACAATAAGACAATATTTTATGAAAGTTTAACATACAAATTGTTATGTTACTCTTTAAAAGACAATTCTTCCTCACCGTCACTTTCCATGCATTTATCACAAGTGCCTTTTGTATTTGGCTCTGCAGGAAGCAAAAGCTCCAAAGTTTCCTGCAAAAATGGTTTTGATCGGATCTTCTTTTTTTTTCTCATTGAACTGATGAGTGGATCTGATGTCAAGAGTAACCTGTGATAAATATCAAGGTTACAGTCTTCGCGTGAAAACTTTCGAGCAAAGTTTAGACGGTATGAGCGAAAGTGCTTATTACGAGCTTCTGCAGCTTCCTCCGAAAGTTGACCAATAGGCACTAGAGAATTTTCTATAACTTTTCCACCATGTACCAAAATTTTATGCATGGTAGGAGTCATAGAATGCCAACCATATAACTCTACATACAGTTTTGCTGTCTCCATGGCGTATTCATCAAATTTCGGGACATCTATTTTGTGACCGCTTGATATGGCTTCCAAAATAACTTTAATTCTATAAATAAAATTAAAGTCTATTCCCGTTATTTCAGCAGCCAGATGTGGGTTTTCAAAAAATCTTCTACTAGTATTGCCGTCATTTGTGTTACCAAAATTACATTTTGGCATATCTACCAAGATACCTACTTCTTCTCTGAATCTTTGCTGAATCTCTTTTTTTTTTGTTCTTCTAGCATCTTTTCTGCTTTGGTTCTTTTTTCACGGTATTTCCCAACGGGCAATTTATAAGCTAAATGTAAAATACTCTCGAATAATCGAATTCTGGCATGTAAAGTTGATAGGCCAAATTCAAGCGATTCTGGGTGAATTTCGTTTTTTTTACTTAAGTCATTAAAGTTTTTTGAAGTGGCTCCGCATATGTAGCATCTACTCGTTGATTTGGTGTCAGTCGCCGCATTGCAAACTTTGCCGTCCACCATGGTCATTTTAAGACTGTGGCTAACCGAGAATTTTTGCCCATTCAGTTCCAATTCCGTGGCTTTTAGGGACTTCACACTGTCCCGAACGTAATTTATTTCATCTTTTGTAATGTCTGTAGACTCTTTTATAAATCTGAATCGTATCGGGCGGCAATATCGTGGTGAAGAAGGAGTCGGGTTTTGCCAAACCATTTTTGTTTTGTCTTCGCCGCAAACAATTTGTAGAGGCACGAATGAGCTCAAAAATATATTTGCATCCGAGTCGGCGTCATTCATTAACTTTTGTTTGTATTGAGCTTGTTGTGAACCATCACAACCCCATTTGCAGATAATCTGCAAGGAATTTCTCTCAGTTTCTGTAAGAGTCATTAGTACTTCTTCGAGGAAAATTGATAATCGCGTGACGGTGTGATCTAACAAAGATTGTAGATCACTTTCAGCACAGGAAGCAGTCACTCGTAGCGTCTCTTTGGGTGGGTAACATTCCTGTTTAGCCTTCAACACTAATTCGTAGCAAGGGTAAAAGCTTCTGTTGGTTGCTCGCACAATTTCATATTGACTTCGTGTCAAATCAGCGTCCACGCACATTCGCAGTGCCTCCCGAGGCGTAAGGGGATCTTGTGCCTTTGATTTGGAATGTCTTTTTTTACATTCGTTTGCGGCTGCAGGCGAATTTGTAATATCTTTTAGGACTTGCGAGGCGTTTCTTTTTCCTTCTTTTTGTAAAATTACTTGCGCTGCGTGAACTATCACTTCTTTGCCTACAGAGGAGCGAACTTCTTCTGTTTTCCTCCTTTTAGTTCTTTCACTACATTCACTGAATGTTTTGCTAGGTCGTCCTGACTTATTATGCGTTTTTATGGGCATCTCGAACGTTCCTGCTAACCATGCATCATTGCTTATAAGAAATTTTTCTAGCGTGTTGCGTGCTTTGGACCATCTCTTTTTTATTTCTGTTTTAAAATATGAAAATTTATGATTTATATACTTTTTGTCTTCGTCGGAGTCCCCGTAAGACACTAACAAATAATTTTGTAAGTATTCCAATTTGTCGTTTATTGATGGAGAGTTTTCCTCAATCATCTTATCAAAAAGATATCTGCGAGTTACTACCTCCATGCCCGAGTAACTTGATGAACCTAGAACAACGAAAAGGAATTTTAACGAAAAAGAAACAAAAAAGGAATTTTTCTCACTTTCTGCCTAAGTTAATGAATTATTATTTTTCTCGCGAAGTGGTCAAAGGTGGTGGCTATTTTTTTGTGGTTATCTGCTCAAAGAGCTATACTATTAGAAACCATAAGGAATTTAACTCGGACGGTCTCGGAAGTACAACATTTTTACTATTGAAAATAAAAAAATGATAATATTTTCTATGAAAAAGGGCGATCTTTGATACGTTGTAACTGCACTAAATATTGATATTCCTTATCTTAATTTAAATTATATTTGAAGGAGCTTACCTGAATTTTCGACTTCCATCACTTTCACTTGTAACTGAATAATATCCAATGAAATATTCACTTTAGAATATCGGTTGCGCTAAGAGTGTCGAGAACGAACGCGTACAGCTTGCGCGACGATCAAGTTCCGACTACCTGTGGGGGCGCGCACGCAGTTCTAGGAACTGGGGAGGGGTGGGGTTTGGGCAGTCGGGGTGTCTATTTTTCCGGGAATCAATTAGTTTTGTTATAAGTTAACTTTGAGAAATGGACTTTTGGCCGCCTAAATCGTACAAATCGACCACTGTGCGGCGGCGGCGTACCTAAGCTTTCTTGCGGTGGAAAAACGACGCACAAAATAGGCACTTAAAAGAACGATGGAAGTACACGACAATGTCGGCATCTCTCTTTGTCTTGTAGGTACCTATTTAGGAATTCGATTTGCTTGACTGGAGTAAAGAGAAAGAAGTGGACTAAGTTTGTAGCTTTTATCAAGGTATAGAACTTAGCCCAGAGGAGACGATATACAGCTTTAAAATCTCGAATGTGCACTGCAGACTATTATACTAAGTTCCTTTATTTAACCAAAATAGGTTACATGTGCCAAGCTACCTACTCGTAGTAGGGCATATTACTCAATACTTACTATAATATTATTAGGTCATTCCATCCATCCAGCCCATAAGTAGAGCCTACTTCTGGTAAATGCCTCTTTTTCACGCTAAATACCTCGGCTGAAAGAGATAATCTCGTCCATTACTTTACTAACTTTAGGACATTCTACTCACCTTTTATTAACTGAACCTTATCTTCTTCTTCTTCAGCCTATCGCCACCCAATGCTGAGTGTAGGTTTCTTCCATTCCTTTCGGTCTTGGGCTTTTCAGATGCAGTCTTTTCCTGCCATTTTGACCAGGTCGTCAGTCGTCAGTCCATTTCATTGGTTGTGTGCAATCTCCCGCGAGTCGAGAGATCGCAGTTTTATATAGGGTGCGAAAACAATACGAACGAAACTAAGAAAGACCAGTGAAAGCAATAAATACCATCGAAATACCAATTCACCGGAGTGTCTGGGGCCCGAGACCGCCTGTCGGCGCCGACGAAATCCACAATAGGTTCTTCTGGAGAATCACAAATGCACAGGCACAGGGTGAAAGCACTGTGGAGAGTCCAGAGAGGGCGAAAGTCCAAAATTTCCGAAAATACAATATTGGCGTGTACGCGGCGGCTTAGTCTCAGGGATCGATCTGACACACTGATCGAGACGTTACCAGCGAGCGGCAAACGAAGATTATAAACTACCCTCACTGCATAGACAAACTACAAAACAAAATATTTCAAAGACTACCCTACGTAACTAGTCGCTAAGTAAATCTACTATGATGGTACGAGGATCGTACATTTCTGCGCCCCGTTCTGGGTTTCCATTCCAGTACCTTTGAACGGAACAATAAATCTGATCAACCCCGTCTTTGTCCGCAGAGCTACGCCGCCTCCGCCCCCGCGAAGCCTGCGTCTGCGCCGGCGCACACGACCCTCCAGCGCAGCGTCCGGGGGGCGGCCAGCAGCGGTGCGCCCGCGCGGGTCATACCGCGGTTCCACTTCCCCAAGGGGCGGCCGCCGCCCGCGCACCAGCAGGACCACGCGCTGCATAAAGTGCAGAGCGCGTTCGCCACCTTCCCCAATAGTCAGGTGAGTCTCCCCTTGAAGCTTTAGAATAGAATAGAATAATCATTTATTTAAACACCACAACACACACATGAATACAATAATTGAAACAGGTACATTCACATTAATTTATAAGAGAAAAAACAGAAACAGTAGATTAGAGTACCTACCTATGGTTCGGGTGACGGTGTGTATTGTAGTGCCCAAAAGGGTCACTGACTCAGCATGTGTCAACGGGTGACAGTTTGTCAGCCCGTGACGCTGGTATTCTGTCAGTGACCCGAGTGAGTGATTTACGAGACAAAAGCAACAGAAATAGTAGATATTCTAGACTCTTATTTCTCCTTGCAGCAAAGTAGTCAATAACCTGCTTTATTCTCCTTGCAGCAAAGTAGTCAATACTGCGCAGGGCCCTCCGCGTCCAGTTCAATAACGCGCTCAGGGCGGTGTTGAGGCTGCCCCGCTACTGAAATACTGAAACCTGAAATACTTTTTTTTTAATACTGTAACCTGTAGGTACTGCGAGCCATTTACTAAGGCCTTTGCATCTACGTAATGAGATGATTCATACAGCATCAATTGGCACCTTCACTCACACTAGATGGGTGAAGAGACCACTCGGCGCTGCAGTGCCTGGGACATTGTTTTAGGTGGAGTAGGCTTGCCCAGCACCTATATCATCCTGACAGCGTAGTCGGCCTAGCCCACAGGAAAGGACCACGCGCTGCTTAAGGTGCAGAGCGCATTCGCCACCTTCCCTAATAGACAGGTGAGGTTCTATGTTATCTGACTAGTGGAAGTTGCCCACATGCCTGATGATATTTAAACGGCTGCAAAGATTTTCTTGAAAAACATACCTAGGAGGAATATTGAACATGGCAAATTAAAAAAACAGAAGTAAGTTCTTAGGCCTAACTAGATCTTAAAAAATTGCAACGTTTTTTATGCGGATTGTAGAGCTGATGAGCAAGAGATACCTATGCCTATCTAGATCTTCTTGGTCGAAGAAGAGTCTATCTCATTTTTTTCTCCTTCATCATCATCATCATAACCTTTATTATCTGCAATTCACCAATGATGATGATGAATTTTTACACTTAAACTTTCGTAAGCACTGCACATTTTGTATTTCGTAAACGGTTAAAGTTACTTTTATTATGTCGGTGTAGCCGACTAGTTTCGGTTCTCATTTGGAGACCTTAATCATGGAGCTGAGACGGCCCTCGCGACGCCGTGGCCAGTCTCAGACTGAGACCTCCGAATGAGAACCGAAACTAGTCGGCTACACCGACATAATAAAAGTAAGTTTAACCGTTTACGAAATACAAAATATGCAGTGCTTACGAAAGTTTAAGTGTAAAAAATACAAGATGATGATGAATTCGAATTTCAGCAATAGCCAAGCTTTCTAGCTTGTTGTGCCCATAAGATTTAACTGAACCAAAAAACTACTTCATGATGTAATGAAGCCTTTGATAGCTACATAATGTAGAACACAATAATGATAAAACGAGGACGAATAAATATGAGCACAGCAGAGCACTGCGTTATGTTTAGAAACATGATTTTTATGGCGAACATAAAAACTGCAATAACGTCTTTCTTGGTGTAAGTAGTACACATTCCTTAAACTAATATGGGACGATATTGAAGTTCAACCTTGTTTATACTGCGGGCACCAAGGAGAAGAAGAAAAACACGTCGAATAACATTGTCATAAAGTCTGGGATCTGAAATATTTTCTGTTCGCCGAGTCGTAAAAACAATCCTTCTTCTGGAGACCGTCCAAATGTGTCGAGCGAACGTCTCCTCGAACAAATTATTGTCTTTCTGATATCAATGCGAACAGAGCCCTATAAAGTAGGTACACACGACAGCACGTCGACCCTTACACGCTAGCACTCTACTCGGTTACGTTACGGGCGAGTTTACAACAAAAGTGTACAGTCTCACGTGCTGTCGTGTGTACCTACGTATTTACCGTATTTACCTCTAGATTTTATTTAATTCAGCTTGATCACTAGATGCGGTTTGTCTGGACCTCTCCCAAAGCCTACTTGCTAGCCCGACAATCTGCTTTTGTCGGAACCGCATCCGAATTAGATTTGTTCGCCGCATCTAGTAAGTAGCAGTAGCAGCTAATTTACCATCTAGTAGCCACCTAAAACCACCTTTATATTGTGGTTGAATTTGACAATTTCGCACTCGATATCATCATTGGACGGTACTTTTCGATTTTTATTAAACGTATGGACGATTTTGCAGCAGATGGTCCCGAAGCGTGGGCTCCGGATCATAAAAGTCCTTTATGAAGGCCCAAGTACCCAGACTTTGTTCCCTTGGCGATAATCGCGCTGTCAAATATATAATTTGGTACAAAACCTCCACTTTCACTCCGGTGGTTCCCTTTAAAGTCTAAAGCTTGATAATGCCGATGGGCCTCTAACCCGATGCAGCGTGCACGCTGGCGCGTTGCCAAGTGAAGCATAATATAGCAACGTAGTATCAAGTAATATGCATGTTTGTTTTATTCTCGGTACTCTACTAACTAGGTCTATCTACAAAAGTAATGGCACTCAAGCATTTGTCCAGATTTTATTTTATTGTCTCTTGTACAGTCGGCCACACGCTAGGATACCCCTTTTTGTTCGATTGGCGCCCTTATGCCGCGTGTGGTAAGAACTGCCATGGGATATCTGTGACTATGGCCGACCGTACCAATCTCATTATTTGGAAAATTTCGGAAGTGGAGAATTTTAATCGATGTCTAATCAAGTTACGTTCTACTACAAAAGCCCGATTGTAGACTTTGGCTCTCAAGATGGACAGGGGGGTTACCCTTGACGCTATTGCGATCAAATTGAAAAAGTTTTAAAATTTCTTCTTTGAATTCGCATAGTAATGCTTTGATTTTAAATACTTTGTAATGTTTATTTAAAGGTAAGGCTGTTTTATTCAATAAAAACACAAAATGCGTCTTAATTTGTAAAATATTAAATTTTGTAAATTGCGCCATATTGCGGCCGTATAAGAAAAATACGTAAGGGTAGAGGGGCTGATCTTTCCAGGCAGCCATTGTTTATCTATTGTTCTTCTTATTCGGTGAGTAGGTCTTATTCGGCACTTACTAAAAATCACTTACTAAAATATCTTATTTATACCACTTAAACTAAGCATTGTGAATCTGGTAACCAGATTTAACCTTTGCCTTACCCTTATCACAGATTCACCAGCCTCCTATATAATTATTATTCTCGTTACCCACCAACCTAACAAGAAGAAATACAACGTCAGCGAAACCCTCGCAAATTGAACTTTCTAACTCGTCCCTGGCTCTCTGCTATAGAAACTAAGAGGGACACTTGACATTGAAACTTGCAAGTGAGTTGAGGTCTCAAGAGTCTTCATGTTTCTATTTTGATATAAGCTCGCACACACAGAAACCGAAGGCGTGGCGGAGCCGAATGCAGATTTTTCTGTATTGTTTGAATTTGTATGAAAGACTACACACAGAAGTAGGAGCGGTGGCGAGGCGATGCTTCAAAACCATCGATATACAGAATGTTAAAAGACCGCCAACAAAACAGGAAACCACGTATTATCCTCATCATACTGAACATTCTTGCTCACAGAACTCTGCCTGGAAAATCAACGGTTTCCGATTTATAACCTTTTATAACTTTTCAGACCGTCTTGTTTTATTTTTATTTTAAGTTGTTAAATCGGTTTACCAGACTTTTTTTGTCGCCACTTTTAAATACGCATTTTTTTTATTTTAGAAGGTCGTAGCACCTGTTAACAATGATTTATCGAAAAATCTAGACGGTCTGACACGCCAGGGTTGGACATGTCCCAGCATACCAAAAATGTATGCTTTACTAGTGGCATTATCTAGGAAGGAAAGCGGGGACTACGTTTGTATGGATGAAACACTACTGTTGCTTACATAGTAACTCTATTCTAATCTCTTTTTATGCGCTCTATGTTTACCTGAACATTCGAGAAGAGACCTTGATTTAAATGTTAACAAAAATCAATAATTAAGCCTACGAGTACCTATTTATTTTCATCTCAATAAGCTTCTAAACTTCCCATGCTGTAAAAAGCTTAGTGCAAAAAGCTCAATCAGCTGTGTTATTCGCATGGTTTTCCACACAAAACTCTGTTTCTAGTTACCACAAATTAGATTTACGCAAAGTTTAAGTCTATGGCACAAGTGAACCTTATGTTAATGAGTAGAAAGACCAAATTAGGTCCTGAGCTTATTTATTGTTCTTATTTACCTTCCAACTTTCAAAATGTCGCTCCCGTCACACCCGCCCCAGTAGGTTCATGTTCTGTCTACGTCATTTCAGCTCGGAATTTACATAAAATTGAGACTTCTCCTTGGCTTTTATTTAGCCCGTAAACAAACAAGCCGTCTGTATGGTAATGCTTATGAAAAAATATTCAGCGAAGGAACCAAAAGAAAGTAGAACTAATGCTCTGTCCCCGAAGGAGTTAGCAAAGAATAAGGAATAATTTTCTAGAATTTTGTAGAGCCAGTTTTTATGAGTTTTTATGCAAACCTTTTTAGCTTAAAGTAGTAAAGAAAGTCTTGTACACACGACAGCACGTCGACCTTTACAAGCTAGCACTCTACTCGGTTACTTTACAACAAAAGTTTACAGTCTGACGTGCTGTCGTGTGTACCTACGTGTACCTAATAGAAGAGTGGTGTAGTTTGTTTTGGAATAAGTGATTTATCATCCATCAAATTATCATCATCATCAGCCCACGGAGGTGGCTCTGCCAACCGTTGGGTAAATATAGGCTTTTATGCCCTCGCGCCACCTCTCACGAAACCTCCGCCGAAATGACCATAACCTATACACTTTTTTTACATAGTACACTTTTTTTTTGGCGTGACAAATTGGCGTGTGAATTTGAGTTCATATTTACTGGAGTGTGCTGTGCAGCGAGTTTGTTGCCAAAACACAAAGTTCCTTCCCACGTCGTAAAGGCTGTGGGGCGCCCAGTTTGGCACACTTTAATAATCTCACTCACACTACAAACCCATTTTCACATGGGAAGGGTATTTTGCTACCCATTTACCTACACTTTTTATTTTGCTCGTGCTCTGCTTCGGCTGGCTGTTTAGTGATCTAACTAAAATCCATAGGTATTCGAGTGGGCACTTCCAATTCGGGCAGGTCAGGCATGGTTTTGCAACCTAAATAGTACGCCTGACGTTAAAATTTCTCCTCACGCTTATGTACCCCTAATAGGACTTATGGACCTACTAACTTAAGGGTAGACGATAGCAAGGTGGCGGGAAATTCAAAATTTTCACAGACTTTTACATTTTGTAGCTAAACTGAACTATTTTTGTTCCGCGATTTTTCGTTCGTGTTCTGCTCTACGACAAGTTTTTTGGGCAGTACCACTGCGTCGTAGACCAGAACACATAATCGGCTGAATAATTGTTGTTCTGTTGTATACAATAATGAAAAGAATACGGTTTTATGCTCGCGAACGAAAAATCGCTGAACAAAAATAGCTCAGTTTAGCTACAAAATGTAAAAAACTGTGAAAATTTTGAATTTCCCTCCACACTACTATCTTCCAGCCTTCAGGATCACGAATTTGGGTGCGAACTTCGCTTAGAAAGTATTATTGGTGCACAGTTATGACTCTTGATCAGCCTTCTACTTCTTCTTTGCGTGCCGACTCCTATCGGAGGTTAGCGATCAGTTTGGCTATCTCATCCTTCGAAGCCGCCAAACGAAACAATGAGCCGGTGCTTTGCCCGAACCATTCGCGCAGATTTTGCATCCATGATATCTTGGGTCTACCAGGTCTCCTTCTGCCTGTTATCTATGATAAGTTGAAGGAGGCTGTACTTATTGTTTTTGTTTCTAAATATGTGGCCGAAATACTCTAGCTTCCTCTTTTGGATGATCTTCAGGATCTCTACACTCTACTTACATTCTCGAAATACCTAAGTGCGCGAATCATAGAGTTAGTCCAATGTTGGGCAAAGGCCTCTCGTCTGTCACGCTAACCCCGGTAACCTTACACAACCTTTCTCTTATTGGCTTAAAACCCGACCCCAAGAAGTGATTTACCTCCATAGGGCTGGGAGGAACGGTAACCCGATGCATACAATAAAAAGTAAGATCCGAAAGAAAAGTAGACGTCTTTTTCCGAACGTCCCTGGCCAAGACAAAATGTAAATATTTTAATTCAGGCTAAGAAACGAAAGACAATAAAAATATTTTATCTTATCTTTATCTTAACCTTCCCCGGTATCTTGCTAGTCTATTTCATTTCTCTTAGTAGTCCCATTCCATTAACTTTTTGTAGTCTTCAAAGTCTCGCCAACTTCTTACATTTTACAACTTGCGACAGCTGGTTGGTCGGCTGCAGACTTGGTCGGGAAAAAAATGGGTCAGACAACGGACGGCAATAAATTCTCCCTCTAAACTAGGTACCGAGTGAAATTACAAAATTCACCTCTACGCACGTCTCTGCATGATTAATAGCTTGGAATCAAACCGTCATAACGGGGCATTGTGTAAGAGTCTTATCTGGCACTACTAGCATTTACCTCCGACTCCATTCCTGAAGACAGTTTATGACAAGAGCGAATCAAAAATTTTCGGTCGGAATTCAAGAACCAATATAAAACTGGTCTTACTTTTCAATGCCTTCTTAGGTACACTTTTATCTTTATTTTCATAAGATGTCGTAAAGGATTTTGTCTACTTTGCGCTTTCACCGAAGTCATTTAGAACAAAAGTTGTTGGAAATCACATTTAGGAGTTGACGTGTTTCAGGAATAATTACTAAAAGAAAGGTCGGTGTTGGTGATAGACAACCTCAATGGGTCGATGATCGCCATTTGTTTTTCTGAAGATTTAGATGAAAGTAAAGAGGACGATTACTCTTCCAAATCTTCAGCTTGCTACCAACCATATCCATTACAACGCCAGCCAGTCTACCAATTTCGATTATTAGTAGCTATGCTCCACAGATGAAATGAACTGACAGTTATTATTCTCCTACCAATAAAGATAAGCTCTTGACAGTCGGCAGCTCTCCCGATACACATTTGGACCGTAATAAAATTATACCTACTATCGATAACAATGTCGTAAACTTCGGCGGATATCAAAGTCGATTGACATTCAGGATACCCTACATCGTTTGGTCTAGCCGCGAGTATAGACTCTAGCAGTTTCACCAATAGCCTTAAAAAATAGACGCGTAGGGCGTAGGTTTGATTCCTGCCAGAAGTGTTCGTACAGTCGAGGGCCCGTCGACCTTTACACGCCGGCACCCTACCTACACGGTTACGTTACGAGCCACTTTACAGCAAAACTGTACAGTCTAACTTTCTTTCGACTGTACCTAATGGATGAATGTGACTGGTTCGCATTAAAGCTTTGTTCTCTGTGTTAAAGCTCATGTAGAGTAGAGCATGGATTTTTTCGTTAATCCAAATGCTGAGTTTTGTTCTGCAATTTAGGTGCAATTTATGCACATACGAGTACTGCACTGTTGTTGCAACTAAATAGGTAGGTAAACTAAATTCCTAATCCATATTTTGATTTAAATTATTAAAGCGGGACCATTTTCCGAGAGTATTTGCTTACGCGTGAGTCAAACTTGCGGGAGTTTGTATCAATATTCAAGGCAGAACCTTCCATCTCTCGTCCAGCCCATCGGATCCTCGCAAATACACGCGAAGGTCGTGGGAGGTTTCTCACGACATTCGTGTTTGTATGTAAATACGGCTTAATGATGTTAAAACGAGCATTACGTCAAAATCTCCTATTGTATGTGCCTCGTTATCTTTGGGACAAAGTTCCGCGGTTGACTGACATTATCGGCGGACCAAAGACTACGTAACTCAAGGGTCATTGAAGGCGGAAGGAAGGCAATCAACTCCTCCAAGATGCGCTACTCCGAAGTGAAATATGTCTTAAACACTAACATGGCTGTCCTCCGCGACTGATAAGTTTCTGTAGGCCACTATTATGACTTCCCGTAGAAAAAGGGAGTATCTCGCAGGAAAGCGTAGATTATAAGTCGAGTTCGAGGCGTTTTACCGGCGTCCACACAGCGCAGAATATTAGCTTTGTTATGAAGCGAACTAAGTCAAGTCTATGTTCTTTGTTTCTTTGTTACGAAGTACGGGCCATACTCGTAATATGGCCGTTATGGGTGTAGGTATGTTTTAGCTAACCTAATTAAAATGACTTTTTGTTTTTTCTAAAGCAATACCCCGTGCTAGGGCGCCCCCCGTCCAGTAGACGGAGACTAGTTGAAGAAATTTGCATCGACAGTTACTTGACTCGGTAGCTCAATTGGTAGAGCGCCTGCACGGTATGGGAGAGGTTGTGGGGTCAAGTCTTGTCCCGAGTGAATTTTTTGAACTTATTATAAATGTCTAATTAAAATGGATCAAGTTATAAAGACTATATGCAAAACTATCCTAACCCTTTATCAAAGTAACTATAAAAAGTTCTAGCCATCTAAAACTGGCTTCGAATAGCCCTAACCCTTTCTGAGGCTTAGTAGAGACTATAAAGCGAAGCACGCTCAAAAAAGCGCTGGCACACAAAGAAGTTATGTTCCACGCCCAAGCCACTTCGCTGTGGCATCACATTACAGACTGAAATCTAAGTTAGGATTCTTTGAACACGAGACTAAAATATGTAGTTTAGATATATAGTTAGGCCCGGTTTCTGAGTTGAGAATTTTACTAAGCACATACTTACGTATCGCTCTGTCGCGCTCTTTTGTGAGAAATCTGCAGAGACAGGACGATACTTACCCATTTGCTTAGCGAATTTCTCAACTCAGAAACCGGGCCTTAGTCGTTTTCCTGTCATAATTAACTATCATACTACGCCATGCCTGGCACTTAAGAATCCCCTTCAGCTCTGCAGCCCTCTCGCTCGCACTTTTCAACATTTTAATTTATTGTAAGAGAATGATTCAACTTTGGGCGATGAAATATAGTTGCAGACACAGATAATTAAGCTATCGACATGTGGACTAACTTTTAATTTCAAATTCCTAGTAATAAAAAAAAATATTACGGAACTACTACTTTTAAACGAAGTTCCGCGATAGTTTTTTTGTTACTAGGAATATAAAATCAAAACTTAGTCCACATGTCGATAGCTTAATTATCTGTGTCTGCAACTATATTTCATCGCCCAAAGTTGAATCATTCTCTTACAATAAATTAAAATGTTGAAAAGTGCGAGCGAGAAGGCTGCAGAGCTGAAGGGGATTCTTAAACTACGCCAGCAGGGATTCGTACACACGACAGCACGTCTACCCTTACACGCTATCACTCTACTCGGTTACGTTACGGGCGACTTTACAACAAAAGTGTACACCGAACTAAATCCCATAGAATCCGCATTACGTATAAAATCACAATAAAAACTTGTCCCCACAGAAACAAATGATATCAGCAATAGAACAATACGAAACATTATTTCGACCATACGTCTAATATTCGAATGTCAACCTTATTGCATTAGTGTACAGTTTTACTTTAATTTTATAGACTACGAGCAAATAAGCTCCCAAAGGCAGTTTGGACATCTATTTTTCCAGACACATTTCAGAGTTCTATGTTGTATCTAGTTTTATCCTTGATCGAAGGTGATATGGCATCTACAAGGACACGATATATTTTTTCACTTCCACTTCACTTAATATCTCTCCCACTCTTTTGCTCTATGTAGAGCGGCATAGACATAGTTGTATCGAGCTTTAGACCACAATAATTAAAACCTCCCATGCTGATCGCGCTTTACATTGCCTATAAACTCAGAGCAAATGAGAAGATAGGTACTCTCAAGTCGCAACACATCTTACGATTTCGAAGTGAGTACATACTTAACTAACGATTGCCTAGAAGTATACTTATTTAATTTAGTAATTAAAAAGACCCTCTCCCAGTGGTTTCACTCACTCACTTGTCCTTTCTGGCTATACTGATTGACTTTTGTCACGCATGCCATTGTAGGAACCCATTAATGGCCCGTATGGGGCACTGCCCTCCAGCTAACGTTTTCAAAATTACATTATTTTGACTGCTTATTTTCGTGCTCTCGTGAAATAATAGTACCTGCCTGTTGGAATTATTGCATTGAAGTCTGCTCTACATCCGAGAAAGAATCATATTTATCTCACTGTTAGAGAACGTCAATCGAAAATTAACTAAAATCAGGTTTTAAAATTAGCATCGACAGTCACTTTGCTCGGTAGAGCGCCTGCTCGGTATGCAAGAGATTGCGGGTTCAAGTCCTGTCCCGAGAGAATATTTAACCTTATAAAAATCTTTATAATTATTAACTAAAAGACTGCTTTTTACTCTAAAGATCCGAGGGGTGTGATTGGAGAACTTTTCACCTCGGAATCAACTAATTCTAATTCTAATTCTGGGTACCTTTGCGTCGGATGTGTCCCGGGATGGTCTCTTTAGTTAAGTTTTGAATTTTTATATTTTAGTGTGTGTTTTATTGTTTTTAAGGTTTGACGAAACTGATTGTGATTTTTTTTTTGTTTTTTTGTTGTTTTTGCATTGTGTGTTACTAATTCTTTTGTCTCTTTTCTCGAGCCACATTCGCGCACATCGCCGTAGGAGTCCCCCTAGAAATCCAGAGGTCGCCGTCATCGGATCACGATGAGGAGGACATCATCACATCATAGCTAATAAAAATAAAATACATAAAAATTATAAAAAGTGTTTACTGCCATTTTAGGTACATTTGCTGCCCCCACACTAGTCATAGCCTGTCTCATGGGGGGATCTAAAATAAGCCATTTTTTTACTCACAGAATTTCGACACTTCCACACCACTGGAAGTGTCCCTCCATTTGAAGTACCGGTAAAGCTGCAACGCAGTAGAGATGTCCGACCCAATTAAATACACCGTGGAATTTTAGTGGTTTTAAAGCCGAAGGTATTTAGTTGCACTCGTGATTCTGAGCCAAATTCCAAAATTTTACTTCAAAACGAGCGAAAAAAAAAACTCTTCCCAATACTTGGCTATCGCCAATCGACACCATTTGTATGGAGAAGTGAATTTTTTTTTCGCGCGTTTTGGAACTAAATTTTGTAATTTGGCTCAGTATCACCAGTGCAACAAAATACCTTCGGCTTTAAAACCACTAAAATTGCACGGAGTATGTACGGTCGGCCAGTCACAGATACCCCATCGCAGCTCTTACTGCGCGCGGCATAAGGGCGCCAATCGAACAAAAAGGGGTATCCTAGCGAGTGGCCGACTGTACTTGTAGAAACAAGAACACGCTATGAAATTACGGTGGCCCCTTACAAATCATACTGCATACGAGCACACTGTTGTCATGCGAAAACCATTACCCTCGATTCACCAGTGACTGGTAAAACTAAGGCCGACCAATCCCACCGATGGGTTCTTATTAGCAAGCAAGACCGACTAGTATTTAGGTCAATACGTTTGAGGGCATAGGTCTTTTGGCAATAAGTGAGCCTTTTATCTGGAAGCCTAAGAAACCAAACAGGGTTGGAGACAGTGTGGCAAGACTATGTGATGACGACGTGATAATATACCTAAATAATATTATGATATCTTCTTCCAGCTACCATAATATTTGCCCACCCAAAATTAGGCTCAAAATATCAAAATATACAATGTCATGTTTTTCCTATAATTTAATTTTGTCAGAATCCGCTGACTTTCTTTGGGCGGACTAAAAAGAACTGACTCCACTACCTTATAAAATTTCCTACCATAGTACCATCTAATTTTGTATTAATTGTAGATAACCACAGGATACTTACCATATTATTATACGTATAGATATCAGTAGTATAGAGTCAACCCCCTGATTACGCATCCTGCAGCGATTGCTTCCTCGAATCATAAAATTAACTTTTCCCCGTGAATAACAAAAGTCTTCTCGAATTTATTCTCGAAGAGATCGCCTTTACTTAGTAAAATAATCAACTGGCGTCCCACGGAGACAAAAGCTCGTATTGAAGCACAATACCTATAGGTATATTGGTATTCTTGAGAGTATCGGAGTAATCTTCATATTGCGAGTGACTGGCCGATGCCACGAGCTGATAAAAAACCCTGATTGGATGGAAAGTCGGCTACACCGTGATAAGCCTCTGATCGAGACATAATGAATGTGCATAGATGAGGTCTAAGCAGATAGACAAGCACCACGTTGCGTATAATATTGGCTTGGCAATAATGGCCATGATGGCAGCGAAATGGTAAAAAACGTTCTGAGTGTCTTCAACTTTTTACGAAAACATTTGGTTTTTAATTTTTCTGTTAAGACGAAATAGGACGCACAACTAGCGCCTCCAATGAAAAAAAAATCATATCTTCTTTTTGGATGCGTTTTTTACTAAAAACGCTCCTGCGATTTCTCAACGCGAGGCTTAACTATTTTTAAAACTTAAGGTTTGGGCCTGGGCCTTAAGAGCTCTTTATTCTTTTAGTACTAACCTACATCTAACTAAAGAGGTTTCTAGGGTTTCAGACCTACAAAAGGAAAAAGGAACCATTATAGGATCACTTTTTTTGTCCGTCTGTATCTCTGTCAATCAAGACCTTTTTCTCAAGAACGCGTGGAGTTATCAGGTTGAAATTTATATCAAAATACTCAGGTCTGCAGTGCCTAGGAGCCTAAAAACAAGCTTCTAAGTTAACGGAATCAAAAGATACGGCCGTTTATGCAGCATATTTCCGCATAATATTTCGACCCTCGCAAGGGAATCAAAACCTATAAGGTACTTCTCGTTTATCTAGATAAACGAGAAGTACCTTATAGGTTATAGGAATATAGGAATCATAACCTTATAGGAATCATGTTTTGCAAGAAGCAATGGGTTAGTAGTACGGTCGGCCACAATCTCAGATACCCCATGGCAGCTCTTATCGCGCGCGGCATAAGGGCGCCAATGGAACAAAAAGGGGTATCTGAGACTGTGGCCGACTGTACAAATTACGGAAGAAATCCGACTACTGCAAAATTACGTCACCAAAAAGGGGGTCTTTACACATAGGGGTCAAGATTTTAAAGTGGGGTGACCGTATCATTTGGGATATCGTATGAAAGGGCTTTATTAGGACCATATATATATTTTTATTATTTTTACAATGTGCTTATACTTTTTATTATGACGAAACATTTAAAAATATATACCTACCATTTCCCCCTTACAAGTGCTTGAGTCCGACTCGCACTTGGCCGTTTTCTTTTATTTTTCTCCCAAACAATTTCACAGAGTGGTGGTACGGAACGCTCGGTGCGCGAGTCCCACTCGCACATGGACGGTTTTAAAAAAAAATATCTTGCCTTCTTTTTATTTTTCAGCAGCCAGTTTTCATAAAACCTACACAAACATTTCCTGTTTGGTAGAGAGTCAAAAAAACTCATTTCTTGCTGGCCACTGACTGGAAAAATACAAACCAATAAGTGAACGGCCGAATTCTAAAAGTCCTAATGTCCATCTTTCCACATTTTTAGCTGATATAATAGCTGAACACGATGGAGTTGTCAGATAAAATTGTGCAAAAATTTACATGAGGACTTTTAGAATTCGGCCTTTCAAGTACGTCTTATTATAGCCACTAAAGAACACAATATTTTATTTCTCTATTGTTTCTTCTATTCTATAAATAAATAATCGAAAAAGAATGGAAAGTAAACACTCGATTTTCTGATTTTCACAGCTCGTCTAGATATCTCGCCTTTCGTTCCGCCGCTGTTATGGGCTATTCGCATGCAAGGTTTACCTAAGTGCAAGTGAATGCAACTTCAAATAGTTGATGTGCATGCAACAAAACCGCGCCCACCGGCCATCGTCGTAGGCTGTCAAAGTTGTTCTCTATTGCCGGGTCTACTTAAAATAGACGCGTCAAGTCGTGACCTACTTATCGCCGGTCGATGACCCCGCTAGGGACTGGGGCATGAAGGGAGGGCCTTGGGTCCCTTCCTGAAGTTCGCTAGAGCCCTTTGGAACGTAAATCGATGTCGAGCAAAATAAAACGATTAGGTACGATTCCATCGGAATAAATCGAATTGTTAGTAACCAGCGAGCGGAAGTTAGTAACCGTCTATGATTGTCATTGTGGTTTGATACTCTATTTTATTAACTAGGTACTTAACCCGTACAAGAGTAGAGTAAACAAGATATACCAAAGACAGACTTGGTAGAGAAGAGTTGCAGGAGAGTACGAACTAAAACTGGTAAAGTACTCGGACTTAGACTACTACAACACGCTAGATGACTGTGGATACAACTCCCTCTACTCGTCTACCATAGACTTACCAATAAAGCCTGAGTAGATATTGCTGATAGGTAGGTACGAAAGTAGTAAAATACTGCTTACTTGACTACTATATCAAAAAGGAAAAGCTGCCTGCCAGTATCTTCAAGAAGGCTTGCCTCAGTAACTGTATACCAGGCATACTTACTAAAGCCGAATACGATTACAATCTACAGCACGTACACGTAAACGATTGAGATGTACGACCAAGTATGGCGGTGACATATTTACAATACTGTTAGGAATCCGGCCGGTGTTGCCTGAGGAATTTACAGCGGGCGTGTTACAAAAGCTTTATAGCGCTGAAATAAATAGATTAGTGGCAGAAGAACGCGTACGCTTGTGTCTTGCCCTTTCAAGCTGCAAAACGAAACAAGGAGCTCGTGTCTCGCCCTTTCAAGCTGCAAAACGAAACAAGGAGCTCGTGTCTCGCCCTTTCAAGCTGCAAAACTAAACAAGGAGCTCGTGTTTCGGCCTTTCAAGCTGCAAAACGGAACAAGGAGCCCGTGGATTGTTCAAACTTATCAATTTAGAAACGGTAAAATTAACTCAAAGTGCCGTAACCGAAACCATCTAGGCTACAAGCATGGAGGGATTGTACTTCTGGTGTAACAGTTTTTGTGGCAGGCGTACGCAACGCGTGTCAGGTGATTATAAATAGATGGTTTGTACGTTCGGTGGCCCATATTCGCTCTCGAGGGAAACATACACGCCGTCGGCCCAGCTGACCCCCGGACTTACACACGTGCGAATTTTACGCGGGAAACTTTTGGAGACATGTAGACATGCCAATTTTAGGAATGACGTAAACTTTGAGACACGCTCACTTGCCAATTTTAGGGTACAGTCAACAGCACGTAAACCTCATTTTCGTTGCAAATTCGCCTGTAACGCAACTGAAGTGCACGCGTGTAAGGGTCGACACGTGCTATCGACTGTACGAGAGTTTCTAAGGCCTCTCCGCAAGTCCACACTCACGCCGGGAACATTTCATCGCATCGCGAACCCCGAGAACATGCCTGAAACGCATCCACACTCACGTTCGCGCCCTTTCACGGCTTCACGACGTGAGTGTGAAGACGCCTCAAGTCGCCTGTTTTATAACACCTTTTCTGTTGATCGAACGAATGGTCTTGAGTTCGATGGTAAAGGTTGTCTGCGCTAAACTTAAAGAACGTATTAATTTACTGCCACTCTTTCTAAATGGAGTAGGCTTCCCCAGGCCCAGGCACTGCAGCACCTCGAGGTCTCTTTACCCATCTAGTGTGAGTGAAGGTGCCACGGGACGCTGTATAAATCATCTCATTACGTAGATGCAAAGGTTAGTTAGGTAATATAAAGTTCATCTAAATGTAACCATCATACTTACTGACAGATATCAACATCCTTATAATTTTCGTCCATCCTACTGAAGTCGTCTCTACATTTCTCGCAAAGAAAGAAGTGAATTAGCGTTTTTTTAAAGTTTTCGACGATAAATAGATACCTGGGGGCACCCAGGTCCGATAGGCATATCGGACACCCCAAATTATCAACTTGCTCACTACCTCTATGACACGTAAAACGGTTTAGCTACAGTTGTGAACATACGGTGTGAACGTAGAGAGAGAAAGTGCCGATTGGCGAACATGAATGCATGCACGATGTCTTTTGTTTATGTTATTCCCAGTGGTATGAATATGGCGAGTTCACTCACAGTCCCAAGATGGAATCATATTACAGCATGACAACTCTCAACAATAACCGGTAGAGCATTTGGGATTCCACGCCTATGAATCAAGTAGGTAGGCCATCATCGGGATTGTACCGGCGAAACGGGAAATCTATTTGATACACAATGCAATATAGTACATAGACAACAATATACCGCATAGTCATCTAGTCAACTCACATAGTCGCAACTTCTTATAATGACATGAGTATAGAAGAATAAAAAAAACACTGTTCATTGTTCACTTACTCAGATTAACAATGCTAGTTTCTCGAGTTGAACATAGTTTATAGATTTTCTCGAAGATATCTCTCCTCTTTATGTATTTTCCAACTTAGCCGGTCTTTGTCTATTATTATAGTCCAGGTTGAGCCTGGAGCTGCGGACTTGATGTCGTCAGTTCATCGTGAACCATAGCGTTCCTGTACACTTGTACAGGGACTCTATCTTCCGTAGCATCTTGTCTAAAAAAACTAAGGCCTTTGCATCTGCGTAATGAGATGATTAATCAGTGTCCAGTGGCACCTTCACTCACACAAGATGGGGAAGAGACCGCTCGGCGATGCAGTGCCTGGGACATTGCTTTTAGATGGAGTAGGCTTGCATCTTGCCTAGCAATAGGCTTTATTCATAGGCTAGACAGATTGATAGAGCTACAAAAGTAACATTTATGTCTCTTTGGTTGCAGGTCCCCCGGGAGAGCTTTAAGCACATTGTGAAGGCGTGTGAGTGCTCGCTCTACTGGAAGATGCCGCTCTTCCTCGCCACGCAGCAGAATCTCTACGTGCCGGTTGACGGACACAAGTTCATCGACTTCTGGAGAGAGTGAGTTCATATAATTTGCTATTACCATTTTTAGCCTCCCCTTAGTATCCATGCCCGGAAAAGGGTCGGGAAAATCACTCAACTCGAGAACCTGATATTTTGGAGTTGACTAAAATTCTTCTTGAACATGCATGCTATCAGCACGAATGGCATGCATGCGTCAGCAAAATAAACAACAACATTCAAGTGGATCACATAATTTGCTTGACCACAAAATTTCCTTTGTGTTTGACGAACACGATTAGCGGTTTCTGCTCTAAGTACGCGATAATTTTCAGACCTAGGTACGTTTTTCCAAAATACTCAAACAAAAATATTTATTGGTCGACACGATACCTTAACCAAACACCCACGCTAAATAAACTATCTCGTAAAGTTGGAATGAAAACCAATTCCCAAAGCTAGCCAAGCCAAGTTCTCCGCTTAGTGGCGGCGGTTTCGATTTTCCACCCAATTAAGCTTTTAAGTTTAAGCATTAAGGCTAACTTCTTCCAGCTGACCTAGCATTACGGTTGTCTCATTATTTAGCATTTTGCTAGTCACACAACGATCGATCAACGTCGAATTCCCCCCTGAACAATATTTATATTATAACCATCACCTTTACAACATTACAACATACGTTCTTTGCTTTTCCTTGTGGGTTATGTAGAGCCTCCACATTACCCAACTTATTGTACCCTAGTCTTAGCTAGGTTTGAAATTTACTGTTCTTAATAATTTTTATAGCGTCTATTTGCACCTCTCGTCCAAGATATGGATAGCAGGCTTACAAAGCACGTGATCCTCTGAACTTAAATAGTCAGCCTACGCCACATAAAAACCGTTAATAAGTGCGGAGCCAACTTAGTCAGACCTATCACCATTGCTCTATGAGTGTAAAAACAGTAGAGGCATTTGCCCAAATGCCGGGCAGTCCCAACACAGGCAAAAAATATAAACTTTTTACTAAATCTCTTAATTTTCTGTTCCAGAATGTCAACCCAATGCCACGACCAGGCTTCGCGCTTCGTCTACATCCTGACGCGAGGCAAGAGCAACACTCTGGCGCCGGAAGACTTCGTACCTCTACTGCAGGACGTCGTCGACACGCACCCGGGGCTGTCCTTCCTCAAGGAAGCTACCGAGTTCCACTCCCGTTATGTACACACTGTGAGTGTGACGTAGCCTTTGACCAAACAGTTGAAAGTCTGATTTCTTCCATCTAGCTAGGCTTCAAACTGTACACTCTGGGGTATTTGGGTAGCTGGATTATTCTGGATACGCACTTCAAGAAAGTACCTTGTAGGAAGAAACGCATGTTTGTAAGTAGGTAAGACTTATAATGATACTTTAATTCCTTCTGAAGAAGAGGATCGTAAACCACTATATCTTCATCACTTCTGGCATTTGCGGCTTCCACTTCATTCTCTATCCGCCGATTGACCTGGCTTCTTGGGCTGCCAAGTCCATCATTGTGATATAACCAGTTTGCTACATACAAAGTAATGCTGATGTTCTTTTGTTTCCAGGTGATTGCTAGGATATTTTACTGCGTCAACCGGTCCTGGTCGGGCCGGATCACGATCCCGGAGCTCAGGAGATCGAATCTGCTTCAGGTCATCCAGTTGTTGGAGGATGAAGAGGATATCAACCAAGTTACGCAATTCTTTAGGTTGGTACAACCAGGGATCTTCCAATCAGTGCTTCCCATATATGAGAGGGAAGGAGTACTGAAGTGTATAAAATATCACTAAAAAAAAATTACATTGTAACTTTGGTAGGCACCAAAATGGGTGCCGCTCTCTCAGCATTATGCGCCATGGTCATCTTGCATTGATTTCAAAACATATGATTTAGGATCTACAAAATTCTTTGTACAGCTTCTACATGTAGTAGCACCTTCACTCACACTAAATGGATGAAGTACTTATCCACTCAGACGATGAAGTATTTAAATTGGTAAAGATAAGATCCAGACAAGAGTCTGCTACGTATATTGCATTGATTTATTTAATTAAATCCTCATGAAGTCGTGTAGTTGTAGAGAACGCATTTTCATTTTCCAGTTCAGGAATTTCCTGTAAGTACCCACATTGAAAAGTCAAGCCAAGAAAACGCTTTCGACGCCATGCTGTCTATGGGTTTTTCTTCGTATCTTTAATCGTTTCCACGTATCTCGCGCTTTTCAGTTACGAGCATTTCTACGTGATCTACTGCAAGTTCTGGGAGCTGGATCGGGACCACGACCTGTTCATCGACAAGCACGACCTCGCCAGACATAATGACCATGGTGAGTTCTATCATCTGGTAGGTAGGTAGGTAGGTAATCGTATGAGGTAGGGCCACCCCTGGGGTCAGAGTAGGTACCCACCGTTGTTATTCTCCAGTCCCAACGTCTTAATCACAGTCTCCAATTCTCTAATTTATAAAGACTGTGCGATATACTATCTGTTCCTTTTTCAACTTGTAATTTAATAAGCACTCTGAATGAGAACTGAAACTAGTCAGCCAGCTTTAACGACATCAATAAAAGTAAGTATAACCGTTTTTATAATACAATATATCTGATCCTCTTTGTACGATTAGTCTCAGCCCCAGTTTCCGTTGACAATATGTTAACAAATTGTAACGTTGACAGTTAACGGTTGGTACTTTCATAATGAGTTGGCTAATGAAAAACCCTGACAACCGTCAACAGTTTATGTCAACGGGTTAGACCTAACTCTACATAACATTTTCATTGCCCTATATTTTTTTCACTAGGTGTACATACATCTTGTATACAATGTCATGAAGTTGGAAATCATCCGAAACGACTCGTTCCTCCTCTCATATCATATCTTTGCCTTTTCCAGCCTTATCCAGTCGTATGATCGAGCGAGTGCTATCGGGCTGCGTCACGCGCGGCAACCAGAATCGCGTGACGCCCGACGGAGAACCACGCATGTCCTACACGGAGTTCGTGTGGTTCCTCCTGGCCGAGGAGGACAAGAGCCACCCCACCGCCATCGAATACTGGTTTAGGTGAGGATAGACTGTTTTCTACAAGCAAACATTGAGACTGGCTCAGTTTCTAAAGGAACAAATTAGATGCGCCGGGCTGTGTGACGTGAGGTAGTCAGAACCGCGTGACGCCCGACGGGGAACCACGCAAGTCCTACACGGAGTTCGTGTGGTTCCTCCTGGCCGAGGAGGACAAGAGCCACCGCACCGCCATCGAATACTGGTTTAGGTGAGACTAAAATGCTCAAATCAGAAACGTAGGGAGCTACCATCCTATGTTCAAGATTTCAATCGCTCAATAGCACTTATGTAGAGTCGCTATCGATATGATTGATATCGATCAATCAAAGCATCATTATTATAATGAACATAGTTGGAAGAAATCGCTTTTAGCCTTTGTAATTTTAAAACTTTACTGTAAAATACCGGAATCAAAACTTTTGTCGTGGTACCGTGCCACCGAGCATCAAATTCACGCAGTAAAGCTTTTACCCAGTCTTCGTTTTGGATAGGGTATTATTTATAGTAAAGCACTTTCAAGAAAAACTTTACCCTTTCTTTGTTTGTGATGGAGTATCTCATTTGCATTCAGACTAACCTTCACAACTTGCAAAATAATAAAGGTAGGTATGTTTTAACCGCACTATGATGAAGTGACGATGAAGTTTGTAGCCAGTCACGCAACCCAAAACTTTGCAAAGTAAAATTTCATGTAGAACCAAGTAGGAAACTACCTAAGCTGTTATCTACCTATCTGTAGATTACTTACTCTAAAAGGAATTCGATTATGTTTTGTATTTTCCAGGTGTATGGACGTGGACGGCGATGGCTATCTGTCCATGTACGAGCTGGAGTACTTCTACGAGGAACAAATGACCAGGATGGAAGCAATAGGAATAGAGACTCTGCCTTTCACCGACTGTTTGTGTCAGGTATCTATCTCTTATTTATTACTAAGATCGTCTGGGAGAGATCGGTTTCAGCGATATGACCTCCATTTGTACTTTTTGTTTTTCTCTTAAAATATTTCTGGTGTTCAATATAGGGTTACCTATTTCTAATCTTTCTAAGGAAGGATCTATGGTCATAAAGATACATCTTGAAGGGCGTCGATCCATTTTAGACCACCATTCCGTAAATGCCTTTGCCCACCGTCTCCAGCCTAGCCATATGCCCTGACCATCTCAACTTTACTCGTAAGATTCGCGCGTCCACATCTTCGTCTTGGGTCTTCTGCTGAATATCTACTTTGAGAACAGGATCAAGGAGTGAGATGCCTGCTATGGAGCTTGTAGTTTGAATCTTTTCCACGCCTTTCACAGCACACATAAAATTCCTGGATAGGTCTGTATGGGCGTTTGACTTTGCAGTGGTTTGCTTTGTTTGCAGTGGCCAGCGACTTTGCAGTGGTAGCTGATGCCATCCCAATCAACAAATTTTCTAACAAAATGCGTGGTCTCCCCCATAGATGCTCGACATGGTGCACCCAGCGGAGCCCGGCAAGATCACCCTGACAGATCTGAAACGCTGCAAGCTGACGCCGATCTTCTACGACACGTTCTTCAATCTGGAGAAGTACCTGGACCACGAGCAGCGGGACCCCTTCGCCACGCAGCGGGACAACGACTCGGACGTAAGGGGATTTGGAATTTTTCATAATTTAGATTTATTAACCTTGAATTCGATGGTAAGCTAATGCACAAGCTGTATCAACCAGGTATTCATGGTGAACTCTACAGCTAGTTTTAATCATAGTATAAACAATCGTACTCTAGCTGTGGTTGCTCAAAATTTCAAGTCAGATAGTTGGGTTGGGATGCCTAGCGGGGTACCCCAAGGTTAATTGCTCGGGCCCCTTCTCTTCATCAACGATGCTCGACATGGTGCTCCCAGCGGAGCCCAGCAAGATCATCCTGATCGATCGGCACGAAAAAAAAACTAGGTACTCATTAGCTGGCCATACAAGTTTACGATACTGAAGAATTGTTGGCGTTTCTTTTTCAGATGTCAGAATGGGACAGATTTGCGGCAGAGGAATACGAACTATTGGTAGCTGAGGAAGGAGGCAGCGATGCGCAGGATCAGATGTAAGATAATTTTATTTTTAAAGTAATAGATATCATGCAAAATGGACAGTGAGTTAATCTTATTTTCTTATGTCCACAAACAGGGATCTCTATAGGTTTATGAAAGAGTGCGAGAAAAAGAAATGCATGCACAAGTTCTATGAAATGTGCAAGCCGAACGGAGTAAACGGGTACAGAACGTACCAATAAAAAGTTTAATATTCAATCGTATGGTAAAGTAAAGAAGACGACGTCCCTTGAATGTGATTCCCTTTATCATGTGATTAGTCAAACTGTTTTCAGCACCAACAATTTAGCTACTTAGATTGCAATTTAAACCATTTTGTATAGTGGATGTGCATAATGGCAATTCTATAAATGTATATAAGTACCTAATTTATATGAATACGTCGTTTATACTGCTAGGTGATAGTTTATAATTTTTACCTATGTTGAATGCAAAATAAGTAGGTACACCACTCATCTTTATTATACCCCCAGAATGTTATCATGAGCATATACCTAATATTTTTTCATACACCCATTTATATTATTTTCCAAACTGTATATATGTTTTAGTTTGTCCATATTATGTAATATATTGTGTTTTATATATGAAATTTCTTTCATCAGGGAGGAAGACAGAACAGGCTATGATAGGGTAAGACACCGCACATTGTTGTGAACATTGTGCTGCATTGATTGAACAAGTTCCAACTGTTTTGACTCAATTTGCTTGCATATCTACGATCATCTTTGCTTGATTGACGATCACTTAAATTTCTTGCAAGATTTCATTCGAAATGAGTATTTCTGCTTTACTATTGTGTGTGGAATGTATATTGGAGTGAGTTCAGATGTGATTGGTTGGAAACATGAATCTTATATTAGGGACCACAGCACCCATATTAATATTATTTAGTCTTTGGAGGATATGTGCTGTGCATTGCATTTTGCTTGGACATGTTTGTCTGCCTTACTGATGAAACAATATTATATCCAAGTACATTTTCCTTGTAAATATATCACACACATACATCGATCAACCTACCATGAATCAACATTTCATTAACTGGACGCTTTTGTTTGTTAATTAAATTAATATACCTTACCAACACAATGCCGAAACTTGATATGGATTTAATGCCGTAGTCTTACGGGCATGAAGCATCAACACTAACAACACGTTAAATATAGTACCTACCTACACGACAGTCGACCAGAACTTTGAATACAGCACTTGCATTCAGTACAACAACTCGTTACTCGTCACTTCACACCTTCCACCAGCCTTTGGCTAACCGACACACCTCTTTATGTTACAGCTCGTACGATGAGGAGGAAGACTGTATGTCGCCTAATATCGAAGACGTAACCAACACTGATGTGATCGACGAGTCCAGCGTCGAGGAGTCCACCCTCAGCGAGAGCCTTTCCTCGGCCCGGCTGAAGGAGGCCCCAAGCGCCGCCTCAGGCACCAGCAGAGCCCAGCCGGGCACTCCCGGTGGCTTCGTCAACCTCAGCACCATCTACGCCCTGGGGCCTACCGAGAAATGCGCCGGAGTCACTACGCCGACCAAAAACGGCTACGCAACCGACAAGAAATTACCCGAAAAACCTATCCCCCCAGAAAAACCAGTCAGCCTCATGATGGTCAACGGCAAAATGGATAACCGATACGCTGGCTTTGGTAACAATAGCTTCTTGTACTCACATCTTTTGGGCTCGAGCGGCGCTAGAGCTAAAGATCCGCCTTCCTATACGGCAGCTACCAGTGGCACGCTCTTTGACAAAAATGGCGAATTGAAAAAGGCCACATCTCCAACTAGGACTCTAAATAAATCGCCAGCCACGAGTCCTGTGAATGGGATGAACAAAATCTCAGACAACTACGAGAGGGCAGTTGCAGAGCGGCTCAGTCCGCAGAGAGAGATATCCAGGGTCAACCGCAACGGTTTGTTCAGTAAAGTAAATACGGGAATCGTATCTAGCAAAGTGAAGAAAACCAACTCCAGAAGCGAGGACGATGACGATGATTACGCGCGCGACAGTGATGAGTGCTCGATATAGGTAGATTTTGGCGGGAAGGAACTGGTGTTGCCAGCCGCAGCAAAAAAATCAACACTCAGTGAAACACCAAAGATCGCATAACAATGTGCAATTAATTATTAACGGTACTAAATATTACACAATATATTCGCATTATCCGTTACATTTTAAACAGAGAAATATTTTTCCAACGTATCCTAGTCGTTGATAGGTACGTGCCTTGTTAAGAGACGATTCGATTCGACGATTTTAGGGAAGTAACTTAGTGTGATGTAGAGAGGACATTGAAGCTAAATTAATTTTGTGATTATTTTATAAATAGACAATATAAAGTTTGTAAGATCTTATAGACTAGTTCCAGCATTTTTTGTTTTCTCTTAGACTTATCTACCTTCTACCCCAAATGTACCTAATATCACTTCCACTATTTGGTATCTGAGATGTTAAAAGTGGTAGGTAGGTACTATATTTCCGACACCAACTTTTAGGCATATCATATATACGAGTATATATATATATTGTATTGTTTTATCGAAAGGATTGTAGTACCTATTTGTAGTCAAACACTCATTCAATCATTATTCGTCCGTCGCAAAATTATTCATATCATAATATTTGAAAACGCATGGGTACATTTACTTGTCATTCATCTCCACTTCTACTTGATTATAGTGTCACTGTTTTTTTACGACATCACACCTAACCTATTGCAACATCTGCAAAATACCTATCAATATAATATTGTATCTGGCTATAAAGCTATTATCTCCTTAATTATCTAAAATTCATAACAAAGCAGAAAAACACGCACAGTCGCAAATTTTGACTCTACATTATGAAAAAAAAAATTGCCTAAAGTAATATTTTTGATAATATAGGGTAATAGTTAAAACTTACTCGTATCTAACTAACTATCATTAGAAGAAGACTTTTATCGGACAGTGTCAAAACTCAAAAGTAAAGGTGTAATTTGTATGGCAAGTAGTATAACAAGATGAGAAGCTTTAGTAGTAATTGCGACTAGATAGAGATGTAAAAAATGCTTTTAGTAAAAAAAGCTAAATTTACAATTGTACTTTATTAAAATCTAGTCTACAGGTGCTGGTTTACGCCACAACTATCTACTAGGAAAAACATCTCACAATAATACCTAGGTACCTATCTACTACTGGTACTACTGTTACTGGTAGTAGGTACCTTCCTACTTATAATACACTATTTACGTTAAATATGATCTTAAGTAATAAAAAAATCTGATTTTAACTACTCGAGTTTGAATTTTCTTAACTTTTAAATGTATGAACTTACATGCATGTAAAAAACGTAAATTGTGCCTGGTTGAAAAACAAACTTACCGATGTTTCTAGGTTTACTCCGTTAACATATTAGTTCGTTTTACATAATTTTAAGGCTAGTCATTTCATTAGACCTGTAAATCTTTACCTAACTAAATTGTTTATTTACATTTTATACATTGATCGTTCGCCTACTAACTTTTACCAAGTATTAACCAAAACTATTGTTCACATATTTTAACAAATTTTATTATATGTTGTGTACTGTTATTTATAAGTTATTTTTAGCTAAATTACCTACATAATGACGACTTTATGGTATGTTTAAATACCTACCCCTCTAAGTATAAGTGTTTTCTGTAATGCTAGCGCTAAGTTTAACAATTTTGTAGGTACGTAGTAGTCTTACGTAAGTATCTAAGTATTTAGAGTTACCGATTTTTGTCAAAGTTTAGAGAAAACTGCCTAAACTCGAACAATGATTGTTTATTTAACATTGTAAGAAAGTTTCTCTTCAATTTATTTATTGTTTACGAAGGGTGAAATTTAATGTTATACTTGTGTAATAAAAAAATAATAATTTAGGTACTTACTTAGTTGAACAAGACAAGGAAGGAAGTGTGCTTCCATTGTTATCAGTTTATCACTTACCTACCTACATACTTAACTTAGTGCCATCTTTTCTCTTTCATTTTGAGTGAGTAAGATTAACCATGTTTATCTGTATCAATGCATGATATTTGTGTATGTTCCGAGGTACCTAAGTAGTTACCGTTATATCATTTTGACTGTACAATATTATTTATACATAGGTCCCGCGGCAGGCGCCAACTTTTTAGATTTGGCGCCCAACGTGGGGCTGTTTTTTATTTGCGCATCGATTTGTAGATTTTTTACACCTACACCGATAAACTTACGTATCCATACTTAGGTACTTTATATGTTTCATATAACAAAAAAAAACTCTGTATTCATAAATTTTACTGTTGAGATTACTTTACAAGAACATTTTTATCGGTTTGACATTATTATAGGTACAGGGTGTTAAAAGACCGACAACAAAGCGGGAAACCTCGTTTTGCCTTCATCATAGCGAACATTTTTGCCCAAGGAACTATGCCTGTGAAATCAACGGTTTCCAAGATAATGAGGTTCAAAGTAGTACTTAAAAATTTTTTTTTTTTAAGAAAAATGTATTCAGTATCAAGTACTAACATTCCTTATCAAGAAGCCATATCAAAACGATTAATATTTATCACAAAAAACGACGATTAAATCGCAATGTATTCTAAATATCGGCTAAACTTATACAAGGTGTTACAAAAGATACTAACTCTTTTTACAGGGTCATGGTACCTAATGATAGGGATCACAACCAAAATATTTTTTTAGCTCTATGACGTTCCGTTGATTTTTAAATAATTAAAATGTAAGCGCTGTGACGGGAGAAAAGTATTTTTAAAATACTGTTTCCATAGAATTTTACTATGTTTAAACAGCCTGAAGCTATTAAAATACAGCTAAGCAAACAACCATATTTTTTAATTGGAGCTAAATCCAAAAACAAAAAAGTTTTGAAAATTTTACAATTTGAGGTTATAAAAAAAATGATATGTTTTTCAACTTTTTTTTGCAGATTTGTCATTATGTTGACCAGCAGGTTACACCCTGTAAAAAGACTTAGTATCTTTTGTAACACGGTGTATAGGTACCTACGCTTGCGCATTATGACTTCTGTGCATTACACATCGATTGAGAAATAACACATTTTTAAAAATTATAACCTAAAAACCCAAAATAATTTCTCAGCAATAATTTATGGAAAAAGTACCTTTTTTGCCTGTCTTGTATGCGTGCCTTTCTGGTCTTACGGTGGTCTTTTAACACCTTGTATAAATGCATTTTGAAGGCGTACGGTGGCATCACTATCAAATAATTTAGCTAGTAGCTGTAAAGAATCTAATAACAATTATTGACTGTGTGTAATGGTGTGATGTAATTCCAGTGTGTTTGTTTTATGTGTTTAATCGTTTTAGTTTAGCGTCGATCTATTCAACAACATACTTAATTATTCGAACCATAGATGATTCGAACTATATCCAAGAGTTTCATAAGTATGACGTAACGGCAATAATTTTTCAAGTTCTACACAGATTTTTTCGATGTGCATGAATTTACATACCAACCCGCTTAGGTACTACATCATACTTTTTTATATCGTATGTGCAAAGGCCTTAGATTTCATAATATGATTTTGTTTTCATTTCGTCGCTGGTATTGTAGAATTAAGATTTTTTACAAGTATTAGCGGTGACTTAGAGGTTTCGTACCTACCTACATATTGTTAAGTATCCTAATGAAGTACATCATTGTATTTATTACGAAATGATTTTATTTTCCTACCTTTTCCTGAGCGTTTGAAATCAATAATCAATCACTCATTGGCGCAGTTTACGAGAGGTAGCGCTGCTTGCTTACCTCATGCTAAGCCTGGGTTACGCAGTTCCTACACACGACAGCACGTCAGAGTGTTGTAAAGTCGCCCGTAACGTAACCGAGTAGAGTGCTAGCGTGTAAGGGTCGACGTACTGTCGTGGTACATAAGGGGGTTGTTATAACTATATGTATCTCACTCTTTTGTTTGACGTAGAACGGGATAGCTAAAGTTACCCATGGATACGCTCTAACCCAGCCTTATGCTACGCCTGCAGGGCACAAAATAGCAATGAGCAGTATGAGCACAGATCGGATTACAAGCAATGAGCTTGCTATTCCTTTTTTTCAGGCACTCAAAAACATCGTACAGAGTGTACAGAGAGCTTATATTTTTTTTTACAAAATAGGCACACCGCACTGAGGCTCCCATTGGTATGTGCGTGGCACAAGTGCATCAATCGAACAGAAAAGGGTATCCTAGCGGGTCACCGACTGTACCTACCTGCCACGTCATGTTCGGTGATGGGTGCTGCCCCTAGAAAAGGAATGAACGTGAGTGTGGATATCGCAATATAGAAAAGTTCACGGCATGAAAGGCCTAACTATCACAATTCACAACTGAAAGTTGATAAAGCACGTATGTACGATTTCCTTCATAAATTCGCTCAGACAAAATCACGACAAAATCGAATTTCCGGATCTCTAGAAATCGTTTCGTTATTCCTCAAACCGTACATGCGCTGCAGCAAAAACGAAACGTATTTCCGCAGAGTAGATAAGAGATAGAATGACTGACGTTAGATTTTTTTTGTTTGATTTTGTGGGTTGTTTTGTTTTCATTTCATGTCATGGATCAGAGTTTCAAAAGTTTTTCGGACAACGGCTTTGCATAGTATTATCGCCTGTAGCAGTAGAAATCCTGTAACAATGCCTTTCTACGCCGTCGCCAAGGGCAGAGCACCCGGGGTCTTCAAGTCGTGGGGCGACTGCGAGGATCAAGTCAAAGGTTTCTCCGGAGCCAGGTACAAAAAGTTCGACTCAATGGCCGCCGCAGCCGACTTCATAGCCGCTGAAGGTGGCAGCAAAACTAGTTCGGCTGGTGCGTCAAATTGGGGGAATTCAGCTCCTAAACCAAGGCAATATTATTCAAGACCTAATCCGTCAAACTATAACCTAAAAAGACCGTACTCCACTTCTTCAAATGGTTATCAGAAAAATGGCGGACCTAGTGGCTCTTATAGGCAGTCTGCATCCGACGCCTACGCTGATGATTCTGACGGCGGCGACTCCGACAAGTCTGACGATCTCGACACTATTCTGAACAAACAAATGGACGACATTGAAAGCAGGCTCAAAGGGTTTGAGAAAGGCATAGATAAGATTATAATGAAGAGTGCTCCTAAAGGTACTCAGAGAAAGACCCAGTTGATAGAGCCACCACAGCCTAAGAGAAGAAGATCTGCTAATAGAGAGTTTGAAAAGGACAACTACGGTTTCGTGCAAGTGTATACTGATGGTGCTTGCTCTGCCAATGGCCGCAGTGGTGCCCGGGCGGGCCTGGGTGTCTACTGGGGCGTTGGTCACACACTCAACACCAGTGCGCCGGTCTCAGGCCGTGCCACCAACAACTGTGGAGAGATACAAGCTGCCACTCATGCCATCAAGCAGGCTCTGGACAATGGCATCACGCAGCTGTCGATAAACACTGACTCGCAGTTTCTCATTAATGCTGTGACCAAATGGATCCCAGGTAAGAATTCCTTTCTTAGTGAAAGTTTTGTATTGTTATGCCACGGTTGGCTAAGCTTACATATTTTGAGATATCGTCGGTGATACTCCCAGACCGCGTAACCAACAGTGGCTGATACCGCGTATCTACATAAGTATCAAAATCGAAATTTCGTACTAACAGCAGTACTAACAGGCAACAGTTATGGGCTGCGGTGCGCATCGTCCGTTTGGTGGGTCGTCCAATCAGAGAGCTGTACATGAAAGAAGTCTAAACCGCGAGAGTGGGTACCCTGCGTAAAACTCAAAATCAATTTACGCGGTATCTGCCACTGTTTGTTACACGGTCTGGGAGTATCACCGACGATATCTCTACTAATGGGATCTTAATATTGCTTTTACAGGTTGGAAACGAAAAGGATGGAAACTAGCATCAGGAGAGCCAGTGAAGAATGAAATAGACTTCAAAGATTTGGATAGTGTAAAGGACAAACTCACTGTGAAGTGGAACTATGTAGAAGCCCACCGTGGTATCCATGGCAACGAAGAGGCTGACCGATTGGCCAAGAGTGGTGCAGAACTGTATAGAAAGAACTGAATAGGTATTTTTCATATGATATTTGTTACTTTTGGCTAACTTAGTACTTATTTACATTAGCATAAGTATTTTTTTTTTCATAATTCTATGTCAGTTACCTCCAAAGGGCTCTCTCATGAGAGTGATGTGAATTTGAGATTATTTCTATGCAAATTGAGGCGGGACAATCACCAATCGGGACAATCATAAATCCCAATTAATAGACCTATAAGGATGGTATTAGTAAAGCATTCTTGTTCAACTCATGAGATTGATGTTGAGTAACACTGTGTGTAACTTAAAAACAAAATTCTCGAAATCCAAAATCAATAGCTCAAGAGCTGTTACACGCAAGACTGAGATTCTTGGTTTTTGATCTTATGATCAGTTTGTTGATTGTATCCTTGATTGTAGTTTTAAGTTAGTTATACTCAAGTACCTACTGTTTGATTTGTTATGAAAGATAAATAAAAATGTTCCTGAATAAAAAATGTGATTCTGAGGTTTGGATTTTAATTAACAAAAACAGGTATGTTTGAGACTTTCTTTATTGAAACTAGACTATTTTATAGGTACCTTACATTAAAATGATGTTTATTCTAATGATACTGCTAAATATTTACACAAAAAAATCAACTTGAAGTTGGCAACCTTATGAAAAGTTAATTTTGCTTCATACAATCTTTCAATACTTTGACACTAACATTTACATAAGTGAATCTGAGCCAATATAATACGTACTTTTTTGATAACAATCTAGATTCATAACACTTTCCTACTTATTATTAAAAACTAAGGTTTTTAAACGTATTGCAAATTAATTTACACAGAGCTTAGTGCAGCTCCACTCACGAGACACCAGACTTGGATGGGGATACCACTCACACTAGCACTTGCTTATAGATTTCACATTAGCACTTGCTTATAGATTACACCATGTATTTTACATGGCTTCAACCATACTTATATATTTTTTATTCGAGTAAGCATAACAGTCTTTTGTTGGCGTTGTTTTGGAGTTTGTCTACAAAAAAAATTGTTATGATATTGCAATCAGAACCAACAATTTTTTTTTGTTATGCAATGTTTACGAACTATTGATTTCAGATAAATGCAAAGGAAATGGATGATTATATTGATGAGAACTCAATCTTGACATACCAGCAGTGTATCTACATGTATATTGTACACCTGTCCTATCCTAGGGATAAAAAATGTTGACATCTCGAGAGCTTGGGGGTAAATCCTAACTGTCAGAAAGACTAGAAATAAGAAAATGTCCAGTTATTACACTATGATTATAAGTCACATTTAAACACATTTCATTTTATAATTAACAGGTTAAGATCGTCTCCTGGATGTAAATGAATTTATACATCAACTTCTAAGGTATAAGCCAGGTAAACTCTACATTTGAAGGGCCGAATTCTAAAAGTCCTCAAGTCCATGTTTTAATTTTGTTTACTGGCGATGCCATTGTGTTTAGCTCTTAATGCTGAACACGATGGCGTTGTCAGTTAAAAATGTAAAAAAATGGACTTGAGGACTTTGAGAATTCGGCCCTTCATTTGCTTTCACTATCAAACACATCACATTTTTTCTATAAAAGCGATTGCGAACCGTTTGCCGAATTTTCGCAAGCTTAATTACATCTAGCTAGGGTATTTTAAGTGATACATAATTTACAATATGTACAGAAAAACAAAAACATTCCAATGGAAATCACGAACACAATAAAAACACAAATGTACATCAGAAACATAATCACGAATAAAAATCTAAATGCCATCAAATATTTCACAGCGAAATGTTTGAAATAAATCGATGGAAATCAGTCTTACACTAAGGGGAAATAATATTTAAAATAAATTCCTCGCAGGAGATATTATTATATTCCTTAGATGTTATAGGTATTACAAACTATAAATCTACATAATAAATAGGCAGCATTCCGAATGTCAACTCTGCCTTCAGAGCAAAATAAAAAATAAATTGAGCATCTATTATCCACTCTGGTTTAGAATGATTTCTACTATTGTGGCGTCTTCACTGATTGAAGCCAAATCTAGATATCTCGCGAGTGAGCGGCACTTGGTTTGCAAGTCGCGGCCAATAACAATTTTTTTTTTTTAATATTTATGATTTTGCATGTCACGTGTGTGAGGAGATCGTTATACTCATCAATACACGTAGAAAGGTGCCAACGGTATAGATTCTCAGCAAGCCTTACTTTTTTCTCTCTCGCCTGCCCCTCTACCCTTGACGCATGTTTCCAATGCGGCCGCAATATGGCGCAATTTACAAAATTTAATATTTTACAAATTAAGACGCATTTTGTGTTTTTATTGAATAAAACAGCCTTACCTTTGAATAAACATTACAAAGTATTTAAAATGCAAATTCAAAGAGAAATTAATTTTTAAACTTTTTCAATAGGATCGCAATAGCGTCAAGGGTAACCCCCCAGCCCCTCTACCCTTGACGCATGTTTCCAATGCGGCCGCAATATGGCGCAATTTACAAAATTTAATATTTTACAAATTAAGACGCATTTTCTGTTTTTATTGAATAAAACCGCCTTACCTTTGAATAAACATTACAAAATATTTAAAATCAAAGCCTTACTATGCGAATTCAAAGAGAAATTAATTTTTAAACTTTTTCAATTGGATCGCAATAGCGTCAAGGGTAGAGGGGCTGATCGGAGGAAGGCAATAGGCGAGGGCTCCGCGGATGCAGTATTCCATCAGCAGCTATACAGAATCGTGTCTGCTTACGTGGGCGACGACAATGGTGTGGCCAGCCCGGCTGAATTTCGCCGTACGCTTTGGCTTTTAGGTCTCGTTTGCCCTGCCGATCTCCGCTGTATGCTGCTGTGTTCAGAAAGCCACCTGGGCGTGTCTCAGTTGATAACGAGCGTGTTAGTGCTGGTAGCGTTGGATGCACCCACGATCAGATAACCACCTGACGTGACCACCTTCTTGGCAGTGCTCTCTTCGCTGTTCATAAGCTGGAAAAGTTTGTTGCGCATTAGGGGTTTGAAACAAGGGCCTGTAAGCGATAGTACGTCGGGTTCGGTGTTGGTACTGTGGTTCTGCATGCTTATCACGACCAATCATATCGAGCTCGCTCTCGAGACAATGCTCTATGCCGAACTTATGTTTCATGAACAGACCAGTCGTACACCTCGTCCATGGCAGAAAGTTATAGTAACTTATACAGGGTGTTAAAAGACCGCCAACAGACCCGAAAGCCACGCATACTAGACACCAAAACAAAGTACTTTTTCGATAAATTATTGCTGGGAAATGATTTTGGTTTTTTAGGTTATCATTTTGAAAAATATTTTATCACTCAATGGACGTGTAATGCACAGAAGTCATATTGCGCAAGCGTAGGTATCAGTTTATGTTACTTAATCTTGAAGTACCGATGTTTAGAATACATTGCGGGTTGCAATTTTAACGTCGTTTTTTGTAAGAAATATTCATAATTTTGATATGGCTTCTTGAGAAGGTATGTTAAGAACTAGATACTGAATGCATTTCTGCAAAAAAAAAAGGTTTGGAAAAGTCCGACTTTGAACCTCATTATCTCGGAAACCGTTGATTTCCCAGGCATAGTTCCTTGGGCAAAAATGTTCCTTATGATGAGGACAATAAGTGGTTTCCCACTTTGTTGGCGGTCTTTTAACACCCTGTATATACGATTTTATAGACTCAACGTTACGTGATAAGTGATTATCCGGCTTCAGTATTACGTGGGAGTTAATTCTTGGAAATATGACTTACTATCGAAGCAGACTTTATAGATCTATTGATATATGTCGTTAGCTTCGATACTTATCGATATTGTGCGTACTTCTCGAGGGCTGGGCTTCTGCGCGAGCTCCAGGTAAGGTGAAAGAGAAATTAGAGGTGCCGATTAGTGAAGGAATCAGTATTTGGGCCGCTACGGGAGTTAGTTATAAATATGACGAAAACTATCGCTTATTAAGGCGCGGTGCATAGTGGATCGCCCGCGCGCAAAAAAAAATGCACAAAATCAATTCCTGTATCAAATACACTACACAAATCGAAAATATTCACATATCAAACCCTAGAATTAGGTGAGACCTATCTAAAACTTTTTGAAGATATTTTGCTTGAAAAAAAATAGGCGGCGCACTTTTTTTCAAGGAAAATATCTTGCAATCTGTTATGGATATCAACATGAAACTGGCTGTTTAAGATAGGTCTCACCTAATTCTAGGGTTTGATATGTGAACATTTTCGATTTTTTTAGTGTATTTGATAAAGGAATCTATTTTGTGCATTTTTCTTTGCGCGCGGGCTAATTCACTATGCCCAGCGCCTTAAGGCTCCGTATAAGGCTAACTAGCGCCACCAATGTTGAAAAAAACATATCTTCCTTCAGAAGAAGTTTCTGAAAAAATCCTAAGATGAGCCTATGCGCCATGCTTTTCTAGATTTTTAAGTATAGATACCCTCTTCGAAATTTACTTTTAAGCTAAAGAATTTTCGATAACCGCCAAAAGCGGCCGTTTTTGGCGGTTATCGAAAATTTTTTAGCTTAAGGGTCGTCGTTAGCTGTCAATTTCCATACTAACTTTCGTAGACCAGAACTAAGAAACTAAACCGAATTTCTTCAGAATTTTGATACATTCTGTCTTATCATATCATACCATTGCCGCGAAATTCACAAAAAGTATCTTGTTAATTCAGGATTATGTTTATTTTAGCTTTTGAAAATATCAATATTTTACGTATGTGTGGGTGCACGACATACTATAAAAGTTGTGTAGTTGTGTGTGAGAACCCACACACACACGTAACGCTGCTTTCAACATGGCGGCCACGAACAGCTGATACGCGATGACGGAGGCTGTTGTCTTTTTTTTTTTTGTATTTTATAGCTTGTATACGAGACCTTTGAGCCAAGTCTTTTGTTTGGGTGGGCTTGCTTTATACACCAAGAAGGTATAATCACCTTTTTCTCCATTCCTTACCTACTCCTTGCCCAAAGGACTCGTGAAAAAAAAACTGAGGGTAGCCGGGTACACACGACAGCCCGTCAGGGTGTACACTTTTGTTTTAAAGTCGCCCGTAACGTAACCGAGTAGAGTGCTAGCGTGTAAGCGTCTACGTGCTGTCTTGTGTACCTACATTTGGCAACGCTGCCATTTTGCGGCGTTGCAAGACCGACAACCAATGCTTCAGCGAAGCTCTGAGTAAATATTCAGAAATACAACTTTTAGTGCTGTCAGTATTGCCATGTTAGACAAATATAGCCGTTTAGGATATTTTGGGGGTCAGCGGGCGAGAAAACATGGCAACAATTCGGTCTTTTATTGCTTTATAAAGAGATTGGGTTCCCTAAAAATAAAGCGATGATATTGAATATTCTTATACTGAATTCTCAACAATAGTCTTACATATTCTCAACAATAGTTACAGGTCCATGTATTGTACGGTCGAGATTTTATTTATCTTATTGTTTGACTAAATGCAGCTCGTTTAGGTCATCTGGCAATGAAAACATGATATTATTTACTTTTCATTTAAAAAATATGGGCGTTTTTTAAAGTTCGGTAATTTTTTTTCTCAACTGTTTGACAAATTCCTAGACTTGAAAACACCGATCGTCGCACCATCCAAGAAAGAAGTCTCACTAAAAGCATTTTGGTTCAAATACGAACATTTTGGTTCTTAGTACAATAGATATAAGGACCATTTTGAAGGTACAGGATATCTTTTAGTCAGATTTAGTTGAAACTTAGTATTCGTAAATTTAATAAAAATTATTAATCATGTTTTAGGATTTTACGAAGATTTCTACATAAGAGGGTAAAACAAAAAAAAAACTTATTTCTTACTGAGTTAGGTACGGTCAGCCACAGTCACAGATACCCCATGGCAGCTCTTACCGCGCGCGGCATAAGGGCGTCCCCAATCGGACCATTCCATTTTCCCCTACCAGACTTCCCCCACTGGTGGGGGAAAATGGAATCGCACAAAAAAATATTCCATTTTCACCCACTGGCCACCTCACTAAGTGACTGGTGGGGGAAAATGGAATTTTTATTCCATTTTCCCCCACCAGCTATTTATAGACAAGATTATTATTGGCGAGGCCGACTCATTACAATGATGCAGTCACTGTAGCCTAGCCTAATTTTATAATTAATCAGCATAAATAAAACTAATTTGTTAACTTTACTAATTCGATAATTTGTATTTAAAAAAAATAATTTGGTATATTATGGCATTTAACATTACAACAGTTAACGTTATTAAAATAGTACAAAATAATACAAAGACCGCTTATAATTATTATGAATAATCCTTTTTAAAAAATATACAGGGTGGCCCAAACATAGATGTCAAGCGAGAAAATATAAATAGCTGACACCGAGGGCTACCCGAATCACCCCCATGTACGTTCAGCTATTTTTTGTCGTTTAGAAGTTATGAGGCTTTTAAGGTTTTATTGAAAAAAAAAATACCTAGCATTGGATTTTTTTTTTCTTTCGACTTTTCAGAGATTTTTTTTTTCGTGTTTTACATAATTTATCTATTACCAAAAAAAATATGATCAGCTATGGACTTCTATAAGTTACCGCAATTTAGATCCAAAGTCCAAAAATATTGTTTTTGAGAAATCATTACTAAAATAGTTAGTATGGAGAAAAAAATAAGTAGATGTCTGAAGGACTTTGTTTGATTTAAAAAACTTTCCCAAAGCTTTAGTGCTCAGAATAGTACAAAAAACCTGTCACTTTATGGGACTTGTATTCAAGTAATTCGCGATCAAAGTCGAAAGACTGGAGTTGGAAGAAATTATATTTCAATAGATTTTAATTTATTTTAGTTTATTCGGACAAAAATCATTGCAGGTAGGTTTAATATCACCTGCCAGAATGGCCTGCATTCGAAATGCACGGAAAAATAAAAAATAACGATAAAATATTTTTATTTTGGCTTTTTTTTTCATTATTTGAATTTAAAGTTATTTTATTAACGAATTTACTTACAAAACAATGAAAATTTTAATTTATAAAAAAAGTGCGAAAATTAAAAGAGATTTTTTTTTTATTTGCGTGAATTTATTTCGAATGCAAGCCATGCTGACAGGCGATATTAAGCCTACCTGCAATTATTTTTGTCCGAATAAAGCAAAATAAATTAAAATCTATTGAAATAAAATTTCTCCCAACTCCAGTTTTTCGACTTTCGGTCTTTGATCGCGAATTACTTGAATAAAAGTCCCATAAAGTAACAGGTTCTTTGTACTATTCTGAGCACTAAGGTTTTGTGAAAGTTTTTGAAATTAAAAGAAAGTCCTTCAGACCTCTATGGTCTGTCCATTAACTCTAGAAATTAAATGGCAACAATTTTTCATAGTAAAGCCGACCACTTTTCATATTAAATTTAGTATGAAATATTGTTGCCATTTAATTTCCAGAGTTCTGTTTATGGACAGACCTTAATTCTTTCCCCATACTAAATATTTTAGTGTGGATTTCTCAAAAATATCATTTTTGGACTTTGGATCAAAATTGCGGTATCTTCTAAAAGTCCATAGCTGATCATTATTTTTTTGAAGATAGATAAATTATCTGACAATTACTTTTTTTAAATATAATTTTATGTTGACTTTAATGAAACCATAAGACTGATTTTTTATAAGATATTTTTTTTTATCGCTTAATAATATCAATAAAACCGCAACCAATAAAGAGTGTTAGAACTTTTGTTACAGAAAGGCCCTATGACTGGCGAGCGAAGCCAGTCTTATTGTTTCGTTAGAGTCAACATAACATTATATTTAAAAAAGTAATTGTTGAATTTTCAAAATAAATGAAATATACTTTATCAGAACAAAAAAATTCACTCAGGGTAAAAAAGAAGAAATAAATTGGCTACGTGGGTTATGTGTTACTCACAATAATGATGCACAGTCAAACTTTGCGAGCTTAGTTATTTCTGAAATATTGCCTGCTTATAAACTATTATTTATTTTAAACTAGTCTCTAACCCAATGGATCCCAGTAATCTGAATAAAAAAGATATTTAACCACTTTTTGTTTTTTCCAAAGCAGTAACCCGTGCTAGGAAATAATTTAAACGGTTATAATAAGTTGAAAAAAATCACTCGGGGCAGGACTTGGTGTAGATTAGTGCAAACTAATCACACCAGGTGGCGCCCCCGTCCAGTTGACGGAGACTAGTTGAAGAAATTCGCATCGACAGTTACTTGAATCGGTAGCTCAATTGGTAGAGCGCCTGCACGGTATGCGAGAGGTTGCGGGTTCAAGTCCTGCCCCGAGTGAATTTTTTCAACTTATTATAAATATTTAAAAAAATTATTATTATTATTAACATCTCCATTAATTGTAATAAAATCTCCATTACAAACTCCCGTGCGAGCCCTTTCAGTGTCACAGGACCATTCTGAAACACCCTATAAAATTGGTATAGTTTTTAACATTTAAACCTCAATTTGAATAGCTAGGTACTTTTAGCGTTTCTTTTAAAACCTTACGGGTGACTACTATTTGCATATCAGTACATTTTAGTATTATAATAGACTTATTAGGCTATGGACATGAATAGACACAAGCGAACGATTGTTTAGGTTTTTTTAATTTTTAATTTAAATCAAGAAAGCGATGACTTGAATTATTTGTTTAATATTAATGTTTTGTAAAGATTTTTAAATAACAAAGCTATAACAAGCATAATTATTCATAAATGATATACAGGGTGGCCCAAACATAGACGTCAAGCGAAAAAATCTAGATAGCTGACGCCGTGGGCTACCCGAATCACCCCCATGTATGTTCACTGTTCAGCCATTTTTTGTCGAAGTTTTGAGAAGTTTGTAGAAGTTTTGAGGCTCTTAAGGTTTTTTGAAAAAAAATATCTAGTATTGGATTTTATTTTGTTACTTTTTTTCTGTTCACTTATAGAATTCTGCCCTAGTAATCAAGAACGCAGCACTTGCAAAAAGGCGGTTCGGAGAAAAACGCGGGTAACCTAATTTTAGTTATTTAAGTATGAAATTTTTGTTTTTTAACAATTCACTTAGATGAAAAAAATGGGAAAAAATTCAAGCTTTTAAATGGCATGCATTTTTTATTCCATTTAGCGTTACTTCCGACTATAGTGTGTATTACGGCGTTTTAACTTAGCATGAGGTATAGTGAGAATAAGATTACAACTAAGCATAAATGCAGTACTTGCGCTGATTACTGCATTTTACCCTAGCACTTGTCAATTACTGCATTATTTGTTAGTATTTATTCATTATTTTTATGTCTTGTGCCAACCTAAAGTGAGGGTTACTAGGGTGATTTGTTAGTATATTGTGTTTCTATTATATTGGAATTAAAACAAAATCGTAGAAATCAAACTTTATTTCGCTTGAGAAATCTTCTTCTTCTTAATCGATTCCTCATGGCTGAGGATCGCGACCATGTCGTACTCGCTTCCATTGGGAGCGGTCTTCCGTCATATGAACTGCCCGGTGAATGCTTCCTCCAGCCGCTGCTTTTATAGCATCAGACCATCTGGTTGGTGCCCTTCCCCTGGCGCGTTTGCCATTCACCTGTCCCAATATTATGAGCATCTCTAGACTATGCCTGGGCGACCGCATTATGTGTCCAAAGAAGCTGAGGGTCTTTTCCTGGCATATAGTAGATAGGCGTTTTTGGACTTTAAGTTCTTTAATTATGGACTCGTTAGTGCGCTTTGCCGTCCAAGGTATTCTAAGCAGCCTCTTCCAGCACCAGATCTCGAAGGCGTCTATTTTGTTGATGTCTTTTCTTTTAAGACACCAAGTCTCTGCACCATAAACGAATATCGAGAAGACAAGGGCTCGAACCAGCCGCACTTTAGTTACGACTGATACTTCGGTTCTTCCATATTTTGTCGAGGTTAGCCATTGCACTTTTCGCCATACCGGATCTGCGGCGTATTTCTTCGGTACAGTGGCCTTCGTTGGTAATAAGAGAGCCGAGGTATACGAAGTCTTCAACCTTTTCATACCCATCCAGCGCATCGGTTGACGGGAGTAGCTGTGCTCTGTCTACCACCATCACCTTGGTTTTGGTTCTGTAGATCTTAAGACCGAGTTTAGCACTTTCTATCTCGATCTTATTTAGAAATTCTGCCATTTCCATCTCACTCGATGCAACTAAAGTCGTATCATCCGCGTACCTTAGGTTGTTAATTGGTCTGCCTCCCACTGTTACACCGCCCTCCCATCCTTCCAGTGCTTTCCTCATTATGTACTCGCCGTACAAGTTAAATAGTTTTGGAGACAAAATGCACCTCTGTCGAACACCTCTCTCTGTATGGAATGGCCTGGACTGCTTGTCTTCTAATCTTACAAAGCTAGTGCCATCCAGATACAAGTTTTGTATCAGAAAAGCTAGATGCGGGGGTACACCCATCTCCACAAGGACTTCTAGCATGGTATTCCACTGAACGCAGTCGAAAGCTTTGGCATAATCTATGAAGCACATGACCAGTGGTTTATTGAATTCACGACATTTCTCGATGAGTAAGCGCACATTCAGTATTTGCTCTCGAGTTCCCTTTCCAGCCACAAAACCAGTCTGTTCGCTCGGTATCTGGTTATCTATGTATGGTGCTAGCCGTGAATTTATAATGCGTAGCATTATTTTACTGGCATGTGCCATAAGCGAGATAGTTCGATAGTCCTCGCATTTACGCGTGGAACCCTTTTTGTGAAGAGGTACTACAGCCGATTGTGTCCAGTCTTCTGGCCATTGGCCCGTCACCCATATCTTGTTGCATATCTGAAGCAGGATCTTCGTTCCATCAGTGCCAAGATGTTGAAGCATTGCAGCCGACACTCCATCGGGACCCAATGCTTTATGTTTAAGCCTGTCTATGGCGTCTTTTACCTCGGACATTAGTATTCTGGGCTCTTCTGTGTGTATGTCCCATCTTCTTTTTGTCATAACGCCTGTTTCGTCCCGATAAAGGTTATAGCAGTAACTACCCCATCTCTCCAGAATGTCATTAAAATCGGTTAAGGCGTTCCCATCACTGTCGTCGACGACACAGCATTTAGGTTTGAAAGTGCCGGTTATCTGTTTCACTTTTTTAAAAAGGTCCTTCGATTGTGTCTTATCAGCGTGTATCTCTATTTCTGCACAGATGTTGTTGATGTAGTTGTCTTTGTCCTTCCTAGTTGACCTTTGTACTTCTTTGTGCAGCTGGTTGTATCGGGACATTGTTCTTTCGACTCCAGACCTTCACCTTTCATCGTCCTTCTTTCTTCTATCAGTTCCCAAGATTCCTTGCTTATCCATTCTTCCTTTTTCTTAACCTTTCTGAATTGGTTGCTTGTCTCCTTGGCAGCACTCAGGATAACTTTTTTCAAGTTGATCCAGTCCGTTTCGCTGGAGTTAAAAGGACCAATTTCTGTGGACTTGATATTCTCGTCAAAGGTTTTTCGGAATTGATCTAAAGCTAGTTTATCGAGAACGATGTTCTTCTCAGAAGTACTACGGACTTTCTTCAAGCGTAGTCTGAAATCTGCTACGACTAATTGGTGATCGCTTCCGCAGTCAGCACCCGGAAGAGTTTTGGCTTTGGTAACTGATGACTTCCACCGTGACTTAATCGTGATGAAGTCAATTTGGTTTCTGTGCCCTTTCGGTGACGTCCAGGTGTATAGTCTCCTTGGATGATTTTTGAACCAAGTATTCATGACAGTCAGCTGATTCTCCACACAGTAGTGTAAAAACTTTTCACCTCTGTCGTTTCTTACACCAAGACCATAACTGCCCACGATTGATCCCCTCAGAGGGTCTGCTGTGGTTTTGCCAATTTTCGAGTTCCAGTCGCCCTGAACAACCGTAATCTCTCTCGACGGTATAGTCTTCAGTAGCGCGTCTAAGTCGACGTAGAACTGGTCCGACTCTTCCTCGTCAGATTGCGCGGTTGGTGCATAAACCTGGATGATGTTCATGGGTTAGCGTCTAATTTTATTGTGATGATTCTATCATTCGGGGTCTGGTATCCCTTGATAGTATTTTTCAGGCGTTTGGGCACAATAATAGCCACACCATTGCCACTATGGTCTTGAGCACCAGAAAAGTAAATTGTGTTCCACTATTAGTGTCCAGATGACCGCTGCCTCTCCAGTGTACCTCGCTGAGTCCCAAGATGTCGATACCACATCTTTCCATCTCCTTCTCGACTACCTCCAACTTCCCAGTCTTCAACAGCCCTCTGACATTCCATGTCCCCACGCGCAGATGTTTTCGTAGCGGGGTTTTCGTCAAAACAGTACCAATCAAGAAAATGAATCAATCAACGCACTGATTTACTAAGACAATACGCAGCACATGATAATTTTCCTACGACTCCCGTCAAACAATGCTACGCCCAAACGCAGTAATGTCAAATACTGCGTTTTAATTTAGGAACTATTCGATTGACGCTAGATCAAAATGCAGTAATAGCAGCAAGTACTGCATTTTGCTCTAGTATACATTGCGAGTACTGCATTCTTTTCTAGCACATGATTATTACCCCACTTCACTTTAGCACAATCACTATTTTCATGCAATTACTGCAAAAACCGTTAGCAAAAAAACATATTTCCAACAAAAAAAATCATGAAAATATATTTTTCCCGTGTAGATAAAACCTTTAGGATGCCATTTTTGTAAAAAAGTGAAAATCGCAAAATTGTCGATTACTGCGTTCTTAATTAGCAGGGCAGAATTATTTTTAATGTTTTAGAGTCTCAGATAATTTATCTATCTTCAAAAAATAATGATCAGCTATGGACTTTTAGAAGATACCGCAATTTCGATACAAAGTCCAAAATGTTGTTTTTGAGAAAACATCACTGACATAGTTAGTATGGGGAAAAAAATAAGTAGAGGTCTGAAGGACTTTCTATTGATATCAAAAACTTTTCCAAACCCTCATTCTTCAGAATAATACAAAAAATAACTGATCATTATTTTTTTGGTGATGGATAATTTATCTGAGACTCTAAAGAATAAAAAACATTACTAAAAAATCAAAAGAAAAAAAAGTTACAAAATAAAATCCAATGCTAGGTATTTTTTTTTTCAAAAAAACCCAAATAATGGCTGACGTCTATGTTTGGGCCAACCTGTATATTTTTTATAAAGGTTTATTCAGAATAATTTATAAGCGTCTTTGTGTTATTTTGTACTATTTCAATAACGTTGACTGTTGTTATGTTAAATGCCATAAGATACCAATTTTTTTTTTATATACAAATTATCGAATTAGTCAACTTCATCATCATCATTGGCAGCCTCTGTTGGTCCATTTCTGAACATAGGCCTCTCCCAAAAATTTCCAGTCGAATCGAATTAGGAAAGTTAACAAATTAGTTTTACTTATGCCGATTAATAATAAAATTAGGCTATTGTGTAATGGAGTCGGCCTCGCCAATAATAATCTTGTCTATAAATAGCTGGTGGGGGAAAGTGGAATATTTTTTTGTGCGATTCCATTTTCCCCCACCAGCTATTTATAGACAAGATTATTATTGGCGAGGCCGACTCCATTACACAATAGCCTAATTTTATTATTAATCGGCATAAGTAAAACTAATTTGTTAACTTTCCCCCACCAGTGGGGGAACTCTGTTGGGGGAAAATGGAAAATGGAAAATGGTCCCATTCTACTAAACTTGATCCCACGGATTGAAAAAGTAAAAAAAATGCCTACATTTCGTATTGAATCAGTGCTTGCTGCAAGCTATTTATTCTAAGTATGAGATGCTGCATAAATCATCTCATTACGTAGATGCAAAGGCCTTTATTTATACTAAGTATAGCATATTTACCTGTGTTACCTAGATGTTCAATAAATGATAAAAACATGCGCAATAATAAAATCTTTATTTGAGTAGTCTAACATTCCATCCAATAGCTTGAAACAATAATTATCTCTAGGTAAGCCTGTATTCTCCAGCAGATTTTAGGACAAAGACTGCCGCCGAAGTATTCCCAATATATGGGGCTGTTGGAAGTGAGGCAGGAAGTCTTCTGTGAATAGCTTTTCCCCCTAGTCTTGTTGTTCTCTAAAACATTTTGGTCTCTCTCGTTACTCTCCTTGTAGAAATTGTTAGTTGTTACCTAGGTACTAGGTACGCAACCAAACAATTATTTCCTTGAATAATGTATCCTCCAAATCCTTGGGAAGGCCAAAGTCTTCTAGTACGCGATAAGTATTTCGTTGTCGATTGCATTCGCGACACAAGTCTGATTGAAATTATACTTTTTAAAAATGGAAATTACTCCTGTGATCACTCCCGTGATAGTCACTAGTTCACTCATAAGTGAGAATATATCCAAGTAAAGTCCAAATTATATCAACTGATTTCACCATGTTTGTTGTGAAAAACTGTGTGACATTTTATTTTTTTCAAGTACACAGTTTAATTTTATTGCGCCTAGATAAATAGGTATGAGGGACCTACCAAGGAGGATATTCGATCCTCTTCTGTAGCGGTTATTACCAATGAGGGTTTTCAACTCTTTGATATTATAACGAGACATTCGATGTCCAGTAACTAAAACACCTCGCTACATACAATCCACTATGTGGTCAGGGGTCTTGATTGTTGGTCATCACCTGTCAAAACTTCAAGAGACCTCGCTACATACAATCTACTACTGGGCCAGATGTCTTAGTTCCTGGTCAATATTTACTTCAGATGTTTTTGTTTGTATGTGTGAGTGAATGGATGGAAGATAAAATTGTCGTAGACCAGAACTTGGAAAATACAGCATGTTAATTAGATTTTTTTCTTCCCTAATACTTCAATTGCATAACAATGCTCGCGAACGGAAGGATAGTTTGAAATAAAAGCGATAAATATTGATAAATCTAAAAACCACGTTACTTTGTGCATGTGTGCACCCCAGCGCCGCTAGTGAGCAAAAGTTGGCAACAGCCGGACTAAGTTTCCACCTTAAGACTAGAAATTGAGTTGGGTACCTACACTTAAAAATCTAGAAAAGCATGGCGCATGAGCTCATCTTAGGATTTTTTCAGAAACTTCTTCTGAAGGAAGATATGAATTTTTCAACATTGGTGGCGCTAGTTAGCCTTATACGGAGCCTTAAGGCAGGATAGTACAGACACCACATTAAATTTAATCTATTGCTTCTGATTATAGTCCAAAACAATGTATATACCTCTTGTTATCTTTATCTATCTCTGTCCGATTAATTAACCAAGTAAAACTCAAGTTACCTGCTTATTAATTAGTAATGGCGAGGCCTGGGTAGTGGTTTGTTGTGGCTTGTAGGTGCCGACGCACTTCACTGTTGGGTTACCGCCGGTGTCTTCTACCATGCTCACTGTGAAAAGGAAAATCTCAAGTAAATTCAACCATATGTACGCAAAAGCAAGAACTAAGGCCCGGTTTCTGAATTGAGAAATTCGCTAAGCAAATGGTATCAAAGTATCGTCCTGTCTCTGCAGATTTCTTACAAAAGAGCGTGACAGAGCGATACGTAAGTATGTGCTTAGTAAAATTCTTTACAGAAACCGGGCCTAAGTGTTTTAGGCCCGGTTTCTGAATTGAGAATTTTGCTAAGCAAATACTTAACTATCGTTCTGTCACGCTCTTTTGTGAGAAATCTGCAGAGACAGGACGATACTTACCCATTTGCTTAGCGAATTTCTCAATTTAGAAACCGGTAGTTAGAACACTGAGGAACTGTTTTAGTTTAGCGGGGCAGACTGTATTCGCAGTCGCAGTCGCTCAATTCGGTACGCAAAGTTTTTTGTTCGAAAGTCCGTTATTGGCTTAATCTTATCTTTAGACAATATTGAGAAACTCATTTCAATATTTTTTATTTTGGTTCAGTAGTTTGGATTTTACAACGTTTCAAAGATACGGTTTTATGACCTTCACGCGACGGTCTGCATACTGATGGCGGTCATAGGAATAAAACATTTTAGCGCATAAAAACAAAACTACTGAAGCAAAATAAAAAAAATATTGAAATTAGTTTCTCAATATTGTCTAAAGATAAGATTAAGCCAATAACGGACTTTCGACCAAAAAACTTTGCCTTCCGAATTAAAATCATTGTCGCAGCAACCAACGTGCACGATTTTGACGATGTGAAGATTCTCCATATGCTTTAATATATGAATTAACGTCACAAACGAAAACACCAATATTACAAGGCAAAATTAAAATAACATTGTCGGGCGTGCTACGAAGCGACTTTTTTGTCTGGACTTCTTACTACCTTATTGTTTGGAATTATTGTTGATTAATGGGGTCTCATCTTTAAGTCGTATTAGCATTTTATTTATAACTATTAAATATTTTACTACAAATAAAACAATAACTATATTCACGAGATATTTTATTAGGAGGCTATTACAATAAGTCGGTTCAATCATCTTCTTTTTCTTTAAAATATGCCACAATTATAATGTAAGAATAAAATATTATGCTTACCGCACCCACCATTCCACAACCACCGTTATGGAACCGAGAAAGTATTTTTTTTAGCGTCCGTGTTGACTGCATGTGTAATAAGTCTTTCACCAACATATTCCCAAGCAGTTTCAATAATAGTGTGTCCCACCGATATTGTAGTGAGGAACATCAATTTGCAAACCCTTTTCTTCTCCATTTCTGGCGTTGGAAGGTAATACTCGAAACTATTTTGTGTCTTTTTTGTGTACTTTACTACAAATTCAAATTGTTTTTTACGATCACCAAGACTCCAAAACGTATCGTAAATATGTTGACGCTGTTCAGTTGAAATTGTTTCCGAGCAATCATAGCGGCACGTATTTCCACACACTTTATGTGAGGTTATCTGCTGCCCTTTGCGATTCCTTTGGTTTATTTTATCTTTGCTGCGTAACTCGTCATTATCCATGTCACAGTCCTGTACACATGTGGAACAAAATCTATCTCCACAAGGCTTTTTGTGAAGAGGAATCAGTAATGATATTGGTGTCGTCTCGTTCGATTTGGATACTCTGGTAATTTTTTTGGCATTTGATTGTAAGGACGTGTCAGCGTTTTGTTTATCTATATGTTTTACAGGAGATGGTACTAGTGTGGCCCCGCGTTTTTCCTTTCTCTTGTCTACAATATGATATCCTAGTGTCGCATCATTTGGTTTCGCACTCGTATTTTCTGAAACAGTTACAATTTCAATTTCAAGATTCCATTAAAACATTATATTCGGACTTGTGCTGTATATATTTTTTTTCGAATGAGATCCAACATCCGTCAATTCAACATTATAAATGAGTAAGTCATCCGCTAGTGTAAAACAAAAATTCACAATAACGATTTCTTTAATCGATCTTCCCCAATAAAATATAGCTGTTCCTTCAGTCAGTTATCCAAGAGGACATCTTTATCAGAACTGAGTTTTTTCAACAGTTTTTTTTCATATTATAAGTTAACGCATAAATTGAGTTTGAATGGTCCAAAAACGACAAAAACGTGGTAATCACTCACTGGCATCTCTACTCACTGTAGATGAGGAAATAACTACCTGGGACATGTTTAAAATGGAGTACGCTTGCACAGCACCTATACCATCTCCTCGCTGATAGATAACAATAGCAATAATAAATGAGCGGTGTGTTTTTGAGGGTTATTGCAAAAACACAGTGAGCGTATCTTGCGCCGCCGCAAAATGCAAGATTTTTAGGCCCTATTAATTATGCTTGGCGCAACCAAACGTGATGAAGTCGAGCAGGACAATTGTGTTTATAGTACAATGTGCGGCCGGCTACAGTCTAGGATACCCCATGGCAGCTCTTACCGCGCGCGGCATAAGGGCGCCAATTGAACAAAAAGGGGTTTCTTAGCGTGAGGCTGACTTTACCTACCTACATTGTATAAGGCCGCCCCTGATGCCGGTTTTTAGTCCGCCCAAATGTCTTGGCTTTATTATTGTTATTAATCAACAACTACCGGGACCAACGGTTAATCGTGCCTTCCGAAGTACGGAAGCGCTCAGATATTATTACCACTAGCGGTCGCCCATCTATTATAGACTGACCGCGGCTGATCTTGCTTAACCTTGCCAATCGGTCAATAACGGCTAGTCCAACGTAGTTTTTGCACGACTGTTTGTTTTCTCTAATAAATAAAAAAAAAGCCCACTTAAAGTTCCGCTATCGACTTAGAGTGCACCCTGTAGATATAGGCGTACGCGTCCTTGAAGTGGAATTGGGCAGGGCACCTGGCTAGAGGCACTGATGGCAAATGGATGAAGTCGAACTCGAAATAGCGACCTCGAGAAGGAAGAGATCGGTTTGCACACCACCAGCCAGATGGTCCGACGACATAGCACAAGTAGCCGGAAAGCAGTGGTTGCGTCTGGCAGGGTATTGTCAGAAGTTGCGTGAGCATGAAGATGCCTTTACTCAGCAGTGGCTGCCAACAGGCCGATGATGATGATGATGATGATATGAGTAAAATGTGTCTCACAAGATACAGGTAGCGTGCCGAGTTATGAGCCCTCGACGAAAGTGGTGGGGGATGTCTGCGCATACAATCGCCTTCTGTCTGCAATACAAAATTTACTCGTGACGCTACCTGTACGCTCGATGTGGGTTGGCTCTTAGATGTGTAACTCACCAATAATGGACGGTTTTCCGGTCTGGTTGGTGCTATTCTGGCACATCAGCCGCGACTGGATCACTTTGCCGCCAACCGTCACCGTCGCACCCACCGCAGGCTTCTGCAACGCCTGTTGTTGGGTAATTATAGTGAGTTTTGTATTATAATTATCGCTACAATTTTCAGCGTCAGTGTCTCAAGTCTGTAAGGCGGCAGCCACACAGAGGGGACGTGGGTTGAGGACGCGGCGCAAAAGGTACAGAAGCGACGCGACGTAAAACATACAGAAGAGACGGGGGCGCGGACAAAGCAAAACGTCACGTCAAAGCAAAACGTCAGGTCCGCAGCGCCTACTCGTCCCACGTCTATTCTGTGTGGCTGGCACCTAAGACGTTGTTTTTCGATTTTGTAAAAACAAGTTATACTCCGTGCAATTTTAGTGGTTTTAAAGCCGAAGGTATTTTGTTGCACTGGTGATTCTGAGCCAAATTAAAAAATTTCATTCCAAAACGAGCGAAAAAAAAAAACACTTCTCCATACAAATGGTGTCGATTGGCGATAGCCGTTTGTATTGGGAAGTGTTTTTTTTTTTCGCTCGTTTTGATTAAAATTTTTGGAATTTGGCTCAGAATCACGAGTGCAACTAAATACCTTCGGCTTTAAAACCACTAAAATTCCATGGTGTATTTTTATTAGAAAACAGCGGCATTTTAATTGGTCGAGCGGGCGTAGTGAAAAATGTTCACAACACATTATACTAACTTGAGGTCACGTGCTTCTAGAAACAGTACTAGTACGATGGACCAAAATATGAGCTTCGTTGCGCTCTCTCACTGCGATGAACTATGTGGAGCGTAACAGACAACGCTTTATCGCGCCCGATGTGGTACAGAATTCTTCATGATAGTCTCACTTTTTGGCCAGGGAGCGTATTAGTCGCTTCTTTAGAACTACTTTCGACTATTTGACTGGTATAGCGGTTAAAATGTGACTAAAACGGGGAAGAAAGGAACAGCTAAATCGCAGGCAGGGCAGGGCGCACACTAAATTTAGTATATTTTGGCTGTTGGTTAAACTTACTGGTGGATTATCCGTGGGTTGCAGTCTGTCCTCAGTCAAATCCATGCTATCACTGTTGCCATTGCCGCCATCCTAAAACAATATTAGAACGTTTTAGAAGAGATGCCTTGGAGATCGACTTATTAAGGTTTCTTAAGAGGAAACGCGGGTAGCCGCTGCTCCATACAAAAAGGGAGACCTGTTTCCTCCTTGGATAATTATTTTACAAAAAATATGTTTATGCCATTCAATTTATATGTACCTCTGCCATGTCCCTATGTTTTCCTTTTTTTCTTGCTTTTCTTATTTTAATTATTAAAATAGGAAAAAAAGGAAAACATAGTGACATATTATGGCAGAGGTACATATAAATTGAATAACATAAAAATATTTTTTCTAAAATAATTATCCAGGAAGGAAACAGGTCTCCCTTTTTGTATTTTTTGTATGGAGCAGGGGCTACCTGCGTTTCGTTTAAAAGCTTTCTTCAAGACCTCTTCGCACGACAAGTCCAAGCGTCAGTATAGCGGCGCCGCAACTAGCATGTAAGTAGCGTTAGTATAATGCTCCCCATATATCCAGTTTGGTCTGTTGCCACCAGTTTCGAATTTAGAACTCTCTCTCTCTCTTTCTCTCTCTATTAACTTCTGCTCCTTAGGGTAGGCTAGGTAGGCCCTACTCTAGTTCCTAAACTCACCTGTGACCGCTGCTGCGTACAGACATTGAAGTGTTGAGACCAATGCGCGCGCTGGCACGGGTAGTCGCAGTAAGAGGTGTTCCAGCAGCAATAGAACTGAGCTTCTTGTTGGCAGTACGCGCACCTGAAACCATATTAGAGATAGTCACCATTTGCATTTTGGGTATTTAGAAACACCTCCCAAGTTAGCGGGAAGAGATATGAGAGATTATGGCTGACCAAACTACTATTATAATTTATTTAACAGACAACAATGGTCCAAACAGATAGTATGCTTATTCTATGTTAGTACTTAAAAGTTAGATTTGTTTTTGTGGTACGCACAAAGTGGAACATTAAAGGGCACGCAAAATTATCAGCTATCATCTTCAGGATGCTGTTGCTACTCTGCGAAGAAGTGACGCCGTTTTTTTTACGAATAATGGTCTGTGATTATGACCTTTATCGACAAAGAAACACTCTGAAATGAAGCTCTAATTGCATAAATAACCACAAATGAAGAGTCGCCTTCATTTGTACGGTCGCCCAGTCTAGGATACCCCTGATCATGTGTGTCAGACCATAATACTCGTAACTCAACTTTCGTTCAATCTGAGAGAACAGGGCCCTTAGCCTGTAAAGCAATGGTGCCAAAATGGGCTCCTGGTTGACGGTTTCAATAACCATTTATTAAAGCTGTCGGTCCAGTGTCGGTCCTTTTAATGTTTTTGTAGTACAGCAAAGAATATTATGAGTCTAATTCTAGAGGATTAGTTCGCTGGTTGCAGGAGGGCAACGAAAAAATCCCGGTTTTGTCTTTCTACCTAGGACGCCATTGTGTTACAGGCTAATGCCCCAGGCCACAATTTCTTAGCATTCTCACTCACCACTGTCGGGACTTGGCTTGTTTGACCGCGTTGTTGAGCTCGATCGTCATCGAGCGGCGAGTCTCGGCCACCAGGCGCGCCTTCTCTTTCTCGAACATCGTCCGCATCTCTGTGAACTGCAGCTCTGGAAACAAAAGGCAATATAAGTGCTTCAGGACCTGTATTCTCTAAAATATCCACCGTAAAAAGAACCGTTTTTAAGACGCAATAGGACTAACATCTAGCGCCGCCAATGAAAAAAAAAAATCTTCTTTTTGGATCAGTTTTTTGCTAAAAACGCTTCTGCGATTTAATTTTCTCGTCCGCTAAAAATATTTAAGCCTCGCGTTGAGAAATCGCAGGAGCGTTTATAGCGAAAAACGCATCCAAAAAGAAGATATGATTTTTTTTTCATTGGCGGCGCTAGTTGTGCGTCCTACTGGGCCTTAAATGTCAGAAAAAGATTGTTCATTTCAATAAGGGCTATTTTCGAGTGTTTTGACGCTCGATGGTTGGGTGTTTTTTTTAGATAAAAGAGACCCAGGACCTAATAAGAAGAGGGATTTGCGAGAACTAAATCAGGGAAGCATGTTCGGACTCGCATAGAGGAATTGGGATTTATGACCATCTTGTTTCTGGGTTCACTACGCCTTTCCGAAATACGTTTCACCTTGTTACACTTCACCTGTGACGTCTCATCTACCCTACACTACACCTAAAGTTCAAATCATCTAATGTTTGTTTTAACTATAACCATTTGTTCGATGCTACATTTCACCTAATTACGATACTACTAGTGTATTTATCAGCCTAGCGGAAAAGCGATCATTGACACGAAGTACTATGTTACCGTAAAAATATAACGATTCCTTACATTTCTGTATCGTTTGGATATCGAAGCGTGTTTTTAGGTACGGGGTGGGGTGAGAGCTCCGGTCAGTCAGAGATAAAAAAAAACCTGTTTCAACGTGCTACGGACGAGCGAGGAAGGGAGAGGCTTGCAGTCGGTAGGCGGCGCTTGTTCGGCGCATTCAAAAATTCAAAAAACCTTTGGCATAAAACATCTTGTTTATTTCTGTGATCCGCTCAAAGGTTAATGAGGTAATGATCGCTTTTCCGCCAGGCTGAGAAATACACTTATAAACACAATTCATCGAGGCATCATTTGTTCGATGCTACATTTCACCTAATTACGTATACTACAACTAAACACCATTTCATCGAAGCACTATTACGTCGCCTGCTTAAACTTTGATGAAAATGAAACCTATGTTTGACAAATAAACTTTTCTATTCACGGTGGCGCGTGTCATTGTCGTCGATGCTTACGACACGAGAGAAGAACAAGTTCAAATGCCAGCACTTACTGTGATTATGCTTGATCTCTTCAAGTTGTTGGCGACAGCGCCACTGTATGCTCTCCATTTCCTTCTTGAGACTCGTCACCACGGCTAGCGGGTAGTCCAGTTTCTCTATCGAGTCTTCTAGAAGGTTGCGGAAGAAGTCCGACAACTGTTGGGAGGAATAAACATTTAAAAAAATAATAATGTAAGAGCCTTACTTAATGAGATGATGAATACAGCGTCCAGTGGCACCTTCACTCACACTAGATGGATGAAGAGACCACTCAACGCTGCAGTGCCTGGGACATTTTTTTAGATGGAGTAGGCTTGCTTGCCCTGCACCTATACCAGCTTAAACGGCCTAGCCCACAGGAAAGACAAGGTCGTGGGGGCCAACTAAGCCGCGGGTTTACTCAAGATGTTTTTCTTTCAACGTTAGCGAATGGTATTGCGAGTAGAAATTCACAACTACACGTAACTTTGAAAATAAACAGTCATAGGTGCATGTCCGCACCGGGAATCGAACCTGGCTTCCGAGTCCATTGTTATACCCACTGTGTAAGAGACAGTACTGCTATTCCTTCCAGACCATTAGGTTGAATTCTCAAAATGTAGATTTTTACTTATGGCGCTTCTAAACGGGCAATATTTTTCGGCAATATGTGGCCGCAATATTGGCAATCATAGCCTGGCTACAGTAAAAACATTTTTAGGGTTCGGCAATGTACATCTCGGCAATATTGTCTGCAACACTGGACCATATCGAGTGGCATTGCGATTGTGTCAACCTGCCAAAACCACAACAAGGCACAGAGTATAGTTCTCGCCAATTATCTAGTCCACTCTGAAGTTGGCCCTAGGAGTCCATGCACTAGCGGATTTAGGGGGAGGGGGGGGGGCTTAGGGGCTCAAGCCCCCCTCAAAAGCATCTGAGACCCTCTATAAAAATAAATTCTGCATACTTTGTAATCTATAAAACCTACGCCCCCCCCCCCCGAAAACCAAAATCCTGGATCCGCCACTGAGTCCATGGACCCCTGTTTACGAAACCCTCGTGTATATAAATGAAACAAACCTTAGCAGCGTTCTGATTGAGCTTGGCGGTGATAGGACCAGCGGCGGATGGCGTCGGGATTTCCGCGGGCGGCGCGTTCGGATCCAGCGGATTGAACAGGGCGGGCTTCTGCTGGAGACGCGGCAACTAGTGGGGAAAAGATACAAGTTTTATTTATATCAGAATAAGGCCTGTCCCCTTAGCATGACTTTTATCGAGGCGGATTTATCCAACAAAATGGCATTTAAAGTGCTGATAAACCGCCATTTTGTTGGATAAATCCGCCTCGATAAAAGTCATGCTCCCCCCGCTGGTGCCAGTTTCACCAGCTAAGGCCCCAGTACTCATTGAATATACCCAGGAGCTAATACATGGTCCTTCGAGGATCTTGTAACACCTCCTTTTTTGTTTTTTCTAAGCACTGCGTACTAGGGAAAATGCTAAGGACAATGGTATTTTGTAGTACATACCTCGCCGGGAGTGCTGTCGTTGTTCTTAGACGCTATGGTGACGAGCGGCGGCGCGGAGGAACCGGCTGGCGAAGACATGGAGACCAGCGGCGACAGCTGGGCCAGTGGAGGGTCTGGGATGCCGTTCGACAATGGCGGCGTCGGGGAGCGCTGGGGGCAAACGAATTGGTCGATTAGGCTGTTATTTTACCAGCTTAGCACGCGGGTCGTTTTGCCTCCTCTCAACTGTTACCTAAGCCTTAGCCTTAGCTTAGGCGGCAAGACCTACCGCACATAGGTCCCGGCACTCGGTTTCGATCGTTTGTTGGACTTAGTGTGCCCTTGTCATGACCTAGGCTGTCGGTAAAAGGGCCACTATAATAACTAGTGGTTCGCCCCGAACTTTGAACTCGCGACCCCATATCTCAGCAACCCCTCGATCGATTTGGCTCATGTTCGAACTTAAAAATTCTCTTTGCCTCATTTACTTGCCTACCAAATTTCATGACGATCCGATAAAATTTACTCAAGTTATCGTCGAACGAACATTCATTCATACATACATACATACATACATACAAACGCCGGATTGTTCCAGTAGACTCGGAGAACTTCGCTCGCTCGTTCAAAAAGAGGTAGTCTGGAGAGGGAGTGTGTTACCTTAGCCACTTAGGTGACAGTTACAATGGCTAAGGTGACAGTTGAGAGTAGGTAAAATGGCCCGCGTGCTAAGCCTACAGGACAAGAGAAGTAACGTGAGGCGATTCGGTGGTGATTACGGCCGTGAAAGACGAACGCAGCGGCAGCCCAGTAGATAGATAGATAGATAGTAACTATTTATTGTACACCTGAAAGTATCAGAAGGATGGACTGTCAAGAGAGAGGTCCTAGGTTCGATTCCCGGTGGTAGCGTGTTACCAATAACTTGAGTTTATTTTCTATATTGCGTAAATTATAAATGAAAACCCGCGACTTAATTTCCTCGGCATGTATTGACTCCAGCCCGGTTTCTGAGTTGAGAATTTTACTAAGCACTTACTTACGTATCGCTCTGTCGCGCTCTTTTGTGAGAAATCTGCAGAGACAGGACGATACTTACCCATTTGCTTAGCAAAATTCACAACTCAGAAACCGGGCCTTTGAATGTTATGTTCACTAGCCTGAATGAATAGGCTGAGGTAGTGGTTTAAGACCTATTCCTTTCTCAGGCACTAAAGCGTGCTCAGCCAGCGTACCCAAACAAATGGCAAATGCCCCAGGTTTCACATTACATAGTGGCATACTCACATCAACGCCTCCAACGGACATCATCGGCTGCAAGCTAAACGTCCACTGGCCGTTGACAGATGTAATCAAGGGCACCGTATGCACTGTCGTTGGAACTTGCCCCACCTGGGGTACTTGCCCCACCTGGGGCCCCAGCGTACCCAACTGCCCCATTTGCCCGAGGTTCTGCAGGGTGCCAATCTGGCTCACGCTTGGCATTTGGGTCAAGGTTGGCACGGTGGAAGAGTTCGGTGACATCGTGACAACCGTCATGAGAGGCGTCGTCATGGTGTTTACGATGTTGTTTGCTGTGAAAAAAGATGAGAGAATAGTTATTCGAAAACGATAACGGCAGTTAGAGGCATGTAAGAAGCAAAATGTGTTACTTTCAAGGCCCTAGGGGAGGAATGTGTCTGAAAATCAGATTTTTTAAGCGAAAAATGGAAAAAAGAACATAAATTTCGCATTTTTCTATTAAATCTCGGTTTTAATCACTAGTAATTTGTCGGTGTAGCCGACTAGTTAGTGACTAGTGATTTAATAGAAAAATGTGCAGTGCTCACGAAAGTTTAAGTTTAAAAATAAATTTCGCAATTTAATGTTTTTTTTTTTCTAATATTTTGAGGAGACAATCTGTCAATACTTAAGGCGCTGGGCATAGTGAAATAGCCCGCGCGCAAAGAAAAATGCACAAAATCGATTCCTGTATCAAATACACAAAAAAAAACAAAAATTTTCTCATATCAAACCCTAGAATTAGTTGAGACCTATCTAACACAGCCAGTTTTGTGTTGATATCCATAATAGATTGCAAGATATTTTTATTGAAAAAAAGTGCGCCGCCTATTTTTTTTCAAGCAAAATATCTTCAAAACGTTTATGTATGTCAACACGAAACTGGCTGTTTTAGATAGGTCTCAACTTATTCTAGGGTTTGATATGTGAACATTTTCGATTTTTTTTGTGTATTTGATACAGGAATCGATTTTGTGCATTTTTCGTTGCGCGCGGGCGATTCACTATGCACAGCGCCTTAAGCACTTCAGCACGGGTAAGCAGCGTAAAAAGCGAAAATAAAATCAATCCCATACTCACAGGTAGTAGAACCGACCGCTATGTGAGGCCTGAGCATCGGCGGCGTGCCAGGCCCGCTCGCCGACGAATGAACCCGGATCGGCGGCCGCGGCGCCTGCGTCATCGGAGGCTGTATAGGAATATACACCATAGAGTTCTTGCTGTTTAACTCGGAACGCCCCTCGCTCGCCTTCTGCGGCTGCGGGAACGTCTTGCGCGCTTTAGGTCGAATTTCGCTTGGGGTTACCACTATTTGCTTCCGCGATGTCACGGTCGGGTTAGAAACCGTGGGCGCAGTCGGTACTTTGCTTATGCGTATGTCGCGAAGACTCGGCACACTCATAGGGTTGACTGGTCGCAATTTGATAGTGTTTACGAAGTCTATTTTCTCAGATTGCCGGTCGGCGTCGTCTAAGTCGAATGGCTCGGTTTTCACCTCTACTTCTACTTGCTCCTTGTCAGCAGAGTCTCTCTGAGCTGGCGGTGACGTCATTCTAGCGAAAGACCTCACACCGACGCGACCGACGAATCCTACTACTGGTTGGTCACTCTCTCTCAGCTTTTGTAACTTGGCGGCTGCATCTTTCGCATTATTGACGTTGTCTGTGCTTGTGGGTGTGAAAATGCTCGAGTTTGATTTAGCCTTGGTGGTTTCGGTGCTTTTTGAGGTTTCAGGTTGAAGACTTCTGACGTTTGTAATGGTTGGCAGTATAGGCTCGCTGTTTTTCTTCGACAATGCCGCTAGACTTGTGTTTTCTTCGTCGAACACTGTGTTCTCTTTTGTAGATATTCCTTTAAATTTCGGAGTATTCTTAGCCTTGCTTGAGTCGCTTTCATTGCTCGACGAAGAATTCTCTCCGTCGCTCTTTTTCTTTGCACTTTTGGGTGTGTTGTTTCCCTTGGATGTTCCGTCCCTTTTCAGCTTGGGTTTGTCATCTTTTTCTTTGTCTTTCTCGTTCGATGTGGACTTCTCCCTCAGTGCTGCAGTTGTCTTCTTTGCCTTATCGGCTTCCTTTTGAGTATTCACTTTAGGAGTCTGTTTATTGGCTTGTTTAGAGGTTGACGCGGGGGTTGAGGCTCTAGTGGTCATAGGGCTCGTGCTGCCAGATTTCTCTTTAGTTTCTTTCAAGGCTTCGACTTGTGTCGGTTTCGGCGACGACGGACCAGTTTTGCTGTAAGTTTTGACTGCGTCTGTACTTTCTTTAGCTTTGTTTTCGGTTTTGTCTTCGGCAGCCTTGGTTTTGGTTTTATCTGGCGTATCAACTTTAGCTATTTTCTGCCTTTTAGAGAGCTCGGGAGTCATGACCGTGGCGGTGGCCTCTTCCATAACCGAACGACGACGTTTTCTGGTAACTTGCTTCTCGTTTTCTTTTTGTTTTGCTTCATCGACCCCGACTCCTTGCACAGATTTGGTTCTGCAATAGAAAAATTATTGTTTTAGACTTTAGCATTGCTACACATATGCCTTACAATGTTGAAAATATAATATTATTAAACGTAACTGAACTTTTGGGTTATTCCCCGGTCTTGGGTACCTTTTAAGCAATTGGAACGATTATTGGAGCACCCTATCACCTTAAGAGGCCCCTTCAGGACCGTGGGAACTCAGTGACGGCCAAGCGCGTGAAACACCGTTTAATATAGCTGTTTCACCCAGAGCGAGACGGCTAACTAATCTAATCTTTCAATTCTTAATTCTTTGATCGGCTAATCTTTCAGGATATATTTTTTTATTATACAAACTATTTGCAAACCTCCATATTGGTCATCTACTGATATAAACCAAGTTTCAGCAAAATCCAGCCTTCCAGTTTAGAAATTAAACCGGAACTACGTTTGTATGGGAAAATGGTGCTCTAACGCCCTCTTAAATAAAATTGTAACATGTGTGTGAGTAACATAGGTACCTCTTCTTTTTCTGGGGTCTTTTTTCAGGTGTCTCGGCTGCATGGTTTTCCACATTCTGGGCAATGCCCGGCACTTCAATGTCGATGAATTCGCTTGTTTTGCGTTTTTTCTCAACCGACGGGAACTCTTCATCACTCGCTCCCCTACAAAAGAAATTACACAACTTTAGTTCCCACTTCTAATAGAACTGTAAACCTCGGTAGACAGTCTTCGATTAAGAACAAAGATGTCGTCTCGTTTAAAATGGTTCGTTTATTAAGGTACATAGATATTTTTATTAAGATAACATAGGCACAACTAGCTCCGCCAATGGAAAAAAAACATATCGTCTTTTTGGATGCGTTTTTTGCTAAAAACTCGTTCATTAGGTTATCAATCATATCAACGCCAGGCTTAACAATTTTTAGAACCTAAGGTTTAGATTCAGGATTCCAAAAACAGGATTTGTTTTTTATTTTATTTAATGTTTTATGTTATATTATTTTATTCCAGATCCTAGAACCTACAAATAAAATCTTTTATCGCCAAAAGTGGCCATAAAAGGCGATAAAAGATTTTATTCGTAGGTTCTAGGATCTGGAATAAAAAAATATAATATAAAAAATTTTATAAAATAAAAAACTAATATAAAATAGTTAAGCCTCGCGTTGACAACATTGAGTTTTTAGCAAAAAACGCATCCTAAAAGAAGATATGTTTTTTTTCCATTGGCGGCGCTAGTTTATACCTAGGTTTTCACCTTAAGACTGTAGAAAACTAACACATACCCTTCAAGGTTGGAGCTCTTAGAGGCAGACAGTCCCTTGGCAACAGGCGACGGTGTGCCGAAGGGTTTCGGCTTCCGCGTCGTCGTCTCCGGTTCGAAGCTGGGAATCTATGGAGCAATACGAACGGAGCGCTTATTAATTATTTGTAATTCGCCACGACCGTTGTGGGCTAGGTTGGTTGGACTCATGCAGTGTGTCTAAGGATCCACACCGAAGTGCAAGGGGTAAACCACAGCGTCACTGACTAAAACAACACCCTGTATTTACGTTACACGTCAGTATTTGGGTCACCGATTTACATACCCAATTTCTCGGTTCAGTAGTTTCGGAGCCAGATGGACGAACGGACGGACAGACAGATAGACACGCGAGTGATCCTATAATGGTTCCATTTTTTTTTTCTTTTGAGGTACGGAACCAAAAAATGTGTCGAATTGAGTACCTCTTCCTTTTTTTAAGTCGGTTAAAAATTGGGGCGTCCATGACATGTAAGTCGGGGTCTACAAGAATAGATCCCATGTTAACTCCCCTAGATCTAAATCTAAGGTGACAAATAGTTTGGTCTAGCTAGTCATAATGATACTTGAGCAACGCGAACAAAGTAACTAGCTCGAATTACTGGATTAAGAACTTGGCCTGCGCACTACCTTGGATATAGGTACAGATGTTTTATCTCACGAAGGCGGATGAGCCATACTTGTGTGTGAAAACGTACATGCACATTGTCTTTGCGTGTGTGTCTTTGAATTTCGAATTTTTAAGTTACGCACACAAGAGCGTGCGTCTATACGCATCACAACTACAAGTATGGCTCATCCGCCTTCGTGAGATAAAACAACTGTGCGTATGTATATCAGGTTGGTGGTACACAGGGCAAGATAGATTTTAATGCGTCCAACGACTCAAACGAGTTGATGATGAGATAAAACATGCTGGAATCAGCTATTGCACTAGTACGCCTTTCGTCCTTTTCTTTCTTAAGGTGTAAGCAGAATTACTAATGTTTCTTACCATCATCTTGATCTGCTCGTTTAGTTTGGCCGGCTCAAACGGCACTTTGAATGCCGGATAGATGAACTTCCCGAACTTCCTTGATATGTTCGCGATATGCTGCTCTGCTTCCTGCAAAGATCAAATAAGGTTTTGTAATATTTGAAAAGGTAAGACGCACTGAAAAATATCATCGTAAAATAATTAGAAAGCTACAGAAAGGCGATTTACTCATTTGAAAGAGATTGGACCTTTTGTGGATTGGGTAAAGGCCAACCTCAATATTGACCATCCTAATATTGGTATTATTTTCTAAGCCTTACTTTGTCACCAAGGGTTGACTGGAAGAGATTTCTACTGAAATAAGTTCGCCGTGTACACTACCACTTTCCTTTATGTAATTTATGTTATATTTTTTTTCATGTGTGCAATAAAGTATAAAGTATAAAGTTTGTCTCAAGATGCTAGTTTTCTGCCGGAAGAAATAGGCCCAGATTATTCCGCTTCGCTCGCGACTATGCAGATGTTTCGTGCCAATGTGGAACCGCACAAACAACGTCGCATCTTCGTACCTGCCCTGATGCTCCACAGAGCAGATGGCAGGATCCCCTGGATGGAGGCGACCCCCAGCGCTATCATGTTAGCGCGTTTCTGCGAGCGCGTCGAAGAAAAAGACCTCGCACAACTCAACCAAACTGTATGCTCTCGACGATGTCTTGTCGCTTGGAAAGGCGTTTGGGTCCCGTTCAGAGTAGAGGAAGCAATCACGGGCCGAAACCCAGGCGCGATTGAGTGCGATAGCTTACTAGTTCCACCTTCTTGTAAATAAGACGACCTCTGTAGTCAATTGCCGCTATAGCCTAGCCGCAAAACTCAACCGCCGCACACACCGACCGGAGTTCTGCGTTTCGCGTTCTTTCTAATGTATGGGGTTCCTTGGAACCGTTCACACTGAAGTTGTCCGAGCGTGGAGTTCTTGTGGAGCAAATCTAAGAACTCCGAACGCGGAACGCGGAAGGCCGAGGCAGTGTGTAGTGGTTTGAGCTATTATTGAACGAGCGAGCGAAGCCAGCGAAGTTCTCCGAGTCTACTTGTCTACTTGAACAATCCAGAGTTTGTATGTTTGTATGTAAGAATGTTCGTTCGACGATAACTTGAGTAAATGAAGTCGGATCGACATGAAATTTAGTAGGTATGTAAATGAGGCAAATAGAATTTTTAAGTTCGAACATGAGCCAAATCGGTCGAGGGCTTACTGAGATATGGGGTCGCGAGTTCATAGTTCGGGGCGAACCACTAGTTTATTTCTTTCTAACCTGCATGCTCTCAACAATGTCTTGCCGCTTGGTGCGGAAGGCGTTGGGGTCTCGTTCCGAGTAGAGGAAGCAATCACGGGCCGGCACCCAGGCGCGGTCGTGCGCGCCGAAGAAACGTGCGTCGACCATACCGCCACTGTTCACCGACATGCCCTTGGCTGGCCAGTACGGGAAACCTGAAGGGAACAAGGGGAAATGTGTTTAGGTTTAGGAGACCGAAGTCAGCGATTGTTCTCGAGCTCGAGCGTGCAACAAAATAAACACTTGATAAGGCGTGGTGGAGACTCGCCACGTGAACACAAGGCGGAGGCAACTTTATGTGCGTATTTCTGGAGCTAAAGGTGAGTGACAATCCATATTATAGCAGGGAACAATGCCCAGACAATCTAGGGAGACTGGGAACCATGGACCAGCACTGACTGTCCCAACACAGTGTTTTGTAGCGCTCTTGAGTTTCATCGGGCATGGTGCACCCCCGGAGGTCGGTAATAATAACGCCAAAGGTCATAGAAAATGTAGTGTTATATTTTGGTTGAATTGAAATTGAACCGCCCAATCGAAGTGGAACTGAGCCGGCCACGTTTGCCGCAAGGGTCCAGATAGGTGGGCGAAAATCGGGCCTAGCAGTGGGACCCTATGGAGGCTACATAAAAATTATAATTTTGGTCGAACGCGGCCGGCCTGTCACTTTTTTAATGGCCATAGTAAAAGTTGTTTGAAAAGAAGAATTTATTTACAAGAAACATGGTTGATGAGTAGAATGAAGTTTAACGTTGCAATTCAATCGCATCCTTTCGTACAATGACTTGACAAGAGGCCGCGCACCGCGGGCGAGTGTATGCCTTCGTTCCCGTACGCCGAGCAAGCGGAGACCGATTTCGACGCAGTCTCAACTGCCTTTATGTGCAGTAAGAAGTGTGGGAGAGTCGAAGGGCTTACCTTTAAGCTTGGCCCAGAGCAGAACGTGCGGATTGGAGCAGACATCGGTGAACCAGGTTGGTCGGCGGGCGTGCGCGGCTAAGTAACACTCCGGGCAGGCCTCGATCTCTGCCATCTCAGTGCGACACGAGCGTACTGCCTCCCTTATTAAAATCCCCAGTTTAGATCGTTGTTTTTGTGAGTTTACCTTTGAGTTTCGCCCAAAGCAGAACGTGCGGATTGGAGCAGACATCTGTGAACCAGGTCGGTCGGCGGGCGTGCGCGGCTATGTTAAGCCTGGCGTCCACTATGCGGATCGGGCCGGGCCGCATCGAAACGCAAAAAATCCTCCTGCCTGTATTTATATGAAAGAGTCCACTAGCGGCGGATCGGGGCGGGGCGGGCCGCAGCGCTATTTCACAAAAATACAGGCGGGCGGATTTTTGCGTTGCGATGCGGCCCGGCCCGATCCGCCTAGTGGACGCCAGCCTTAACACTCTGGGCAGGCCTCGATCTCTGCCATCTCAGTGCGACACGAGCGTACTGCCTCCCTTATTAAAATCCCCAGTTTAAATCGATGTTTTTGTGAGTTTACCTTTGAGTTTCGCCCAGAGCAGAACGTGCGGATTGGAGCAGATATCGGTGAACCAGGTCGGTCGGCGGGCGTGCGCGGCTAAGTTAAGCCTGGCGTCCACTATGCGGATCGGGCCGGGCCGCATCGAAACGCAAAAAATCCTCCTGCCTGTATTTATATGAAAGAGTACACTAGCGGCGGATCGGGGCGGGGCGGGCCGCAGCACTATTTCACAAAAATACAGGCGGGCGGATTTTTGCGTTGCGATGCGGCCCGGCCCGAACCGCCTAGTGGACGCCAGCCTTAACACTCTGGGCAGGCCTCGATCTCTGCCATCTCGGTGCGACACGAGCGTACTGCCTCCCTTATTAAAATCCCCAGTTTAGATCGTTGTTTTTGTGAGTTTACCTTTGAGTTTCGCCCAGAGCAGAACGTGCGGATTGGAGCAGACATCGGTGAACCAGGTTGGTCGGCGGGCGTGCGCGGCCAAGTAACACTCCGGGCAGGCCTCTATCTCTGCCATCTCGGTGCGACACGAGCGCACTAGCGCCTTCGCGGCTATTGTCAGCTTCGACTGCACTGTAACAGACCGGCCGACTGTTAGTTGGGCCGTGTCGAGAAGGTGGCTTTAGTAAACTGGTCGTAGAGCCTGACCAGGGGCTTAATTGTCTAACTTTTTAATCTATCGCGATCCCTTTCAATGGTATCGGGATCATGATCGTGATTGCGAATTTAGGATGGAATTGTCTAAGTTCTAAATCACACTGCACACCAGCCGAATTGAGTTATTCAGGGTTATGCCAAAAAGACCAGGCCAGCACAGCAGCGAAGTTTTACTCATCTAGAGACTCACGCGTGTTGAATATGTTACTATTGTGCAGGATCCACTGAGTTAGTCTGGGATATGCAAAAAAAGCAACGCCAGCAAAACTAGTGAGCGAAATTCTAACTCATCCAGAGACTCACGCGTGTTGAATAAGATGCTATTGCGCAGGATCCACTGAGTTACTCTGGGATATGCCAAAAAAGCCACGCCAGCACAACTAGTGAGCGAAATTCTAACTCATCTAGAGACTCACGCGTGTTGAATATGATGCTATTGTGCAGGATCCACTGAGTTACTCTGGGATATGCCAAAAAGCCACGACAGCACAACGAGTGAACGAAACTCTAACTCATCCAGAGACTCACGCGTGTTGAATGTGATACTATTGTGCAGGATCCACTGAGTTACTCTGGGTTATGCCAAAAAGCCACGACAGCACAACGAGTGAACGAAACTCTAACTCATCCAGAGACTCACGCGTGTTGGATAAGATGCTATTGCGCAGGATCCACTGAGTTACTCTGGGATATGCCAAAAAGCCACGACAGCACAATGAGTGAACGAAACTCTAACTCATCCAGAGACTCACGCGTGTTGAATAAGATGCTATTGCGCAGGATCCACTGAGTTACTCTGGGATATGCCAAAAAAGCCACGCCAGCATAACTAGTGAGCGAAATTCTAACTCATCTAGAGACTCACTCGTGTTGAATATGATGCTATTGTGCAGGATCCACTGAGTTACTCTGGGATATGCCAAAAAGCCACGACAGCACAACGAGTGAACGAAACTCTAACTCATCCAGAGACTCACGCGTGTTGAATAAGATGCTATTGTGCAGGATCCACTGAGTTACTCTGGGATATGCCAAAAAAGCCACGGCAGCACAACTAGTGAGCGAAATTCTAACTCATCTAGAGACTCACGCGTGTTGAATATGATGCTGTTGTGCAGGATCCATTGCGCGTCGCTGGCGAAAGCCTCGGTGCTGCCGTAGACGCCGGCGGCGATGTTCTCCCTCATGAGGCCGAGGTCGACGGCGTGCACCACGTATTTGTCGTAGTCTGGAAACGCGGCGCGGTCCACGGGTGAAGTGAACGGCTCCACCTGGGGAAAAAAGATGGATAGAATATTGATTTATTGTGCTTTTTAAAACATACACGGTTTTGTTTTGTTAAGTGACACCCGACACAGGGGTAATTATTTATACGATACTGAATCCAAAAAAATATGAAAAATCAGTGAAAAAAACCCAAAAATCATTAAATTGTTGTCTTCCTTAATATTACAACACTTGCGGCCGCACGCACAATATCAGGCACCACATCGCGCGCAAGCTTGATTTTGATGTCCGCACATCGCGGTAGAACAAATTGAACAAGGTAACACGTGCATTAAAAAAAAACAAAAAAATTAATCTTATTTTCAGTTTTAAGCGTTACTTCCTAAAAATCGTGGTTTATTTCCCTAAGAAAATATGCTTTAATCACCACTAGTATTATGAATACTTAAGTTGGCGAGTGAGTGTGTGTTTGTTACTCTTTCACTCTGAAACGGCTGGACGGATTTGAATGAAATTTGGAATGCACATATCCTGATTTTCAGATTAACACATTGGATAAAAATTACTATTTTCCGCGACATCGATAACGGGGAAAAATAATCATATGCTACTTTTTATCTGAGTCTGCACGGACGAAGTCGCGGGCAAAAGTTAGTAAGGTAGTATATTGCGCGCTATTGTATGAGCTTGATAATTATGGTCCTACACTTTATACTATAAATGTATGGCAAAAACTTGTGTAGTTGTTTGCCCTCTCTTAGATAATGTAGAAAAATATACAAAATACTCGTAGAATAAAAAATCCTGAAAATATTCCTTAGTTTTGCTCTAATGTTAAATGGTGATTTGATCGACTATTTCGTTTTGGAAATAACGCTTTTGTCATGGAAAAACTACGTAAAGAAACCCGAATTTTAAGAATTATTTTCGTTCGTAAACAGTACAAACTATGACAGCAACGCGGCTTGCTCCCTTGTCAAATTTTCTAAGAAGAATCATCCAATCATTGCATCAATTACATACATTTACAGGATGCCGTCTACAGACCATTTACCATGTTTATACACTGAATACAAGTGGAATGTACAAAGACGAGCAACTGGTAATAACTATTAAATAAATAAAAATATACCCCCCCACATTTTAGCTTCAAAATAGCATATCTCATAAAGCGCTAAACCAATTGTGATAAAAATATATCTAAGAAAACTGGCTACAAAATCTGCTTTAAAATAAATAAAAAACGCATCCAAATCGGTTCACCCGTTTAAGAGCTACGGTGCCACAGACAAACACGCAGACACACAGACACGCAGACACACCGACAGACAAACAGACATACACACAGCGATAGCGGTCAAATTTAGAAACACCCCTCTTTTTGGTTCGGGAGTTTAAAAAAAACGCCGTTCATAATTTCGTCTCTCCAACTAGCAATTAGAGTATACCTCACCAAAGCAAAAACATTCAGCCATCCACATCAACATTTCTCTTTGGCGTGGCTACGCAAATAACAATAATGCAGCGAGAAAGTCGCCGCACACAGCGACAAAGGCCCACACACACGCGCATGCGCGCTATTATTAGCCACGAGCGAGAGGGTTCATATCGATCGCGGGTGCGAGCGAGAGGGCGCTCGTCACGCCTTCACCGCGGGATTCGAGTAGGTAGATAGACTGGCAAGGTCAGCCGCGTTCGCGGAGCGTCGGTCGGGTTTGTTCGATTCAACGCCATTTGCTTATGCTTCACGTACCTACAATAATACAACCCGTCTGAAATTCCTGTGGACCCCGCGTCGCAATATTTGCTCTCGCGGAGACCGCATACATTTTAGCCGAACGTTCTCGAAAACAGATGCAGAGTAGCAATTTTGTAGGTTCGGCAGGTTTGTATTGAAATCTGGCAAATTCCGGGTTCCAAAGAAGCGGACTTGCATAAATTAGGTAGGCACTGCACAATGTACGTATCAGTGATGATAATTTTAAACAACATAAAATGTATATTATGCTGAGTCACCCCCCCATCCACAAAAAAAACCGGCCAAGTGCGAGTCGGACTCGCGCACGAAGGGTTCCGTACCATTATCTATAAAAAAAAAACGGCAAAACAATCACGTTTGTTGTATGGGAGCCCCATCAAACATTTTATTTTATTGTTTTTAGTATTTGTTGTTATAGCGGCAACAGAAATACATCATCAGTAATTCTGTGAAAATTTCAACTGTCTAACTATCACGGTTCAGAGGTTTTGAGGTTTTGAGAGGCAGCCTGGTGACGGACGGACGGGCAGCGGAGTCTTAGTAATAGGGTCCCGTTTGACACCCTCGGGTACGGAACCCTAAAAAGGGGAGGACCTTGCCCAGCAGTGGGACACGAAAGAGGCAATATAAGTAAGAAAGCCTGTATAAATTTACTACTCTCACTAGCTGGGCGAAAGCCTTCTCTCAGACAGATTTCGTTCCCTCTGCTGATTGGCAATCTTCGCGTTGAGGGTATTATATGCCTCAGACGCTAAGAGGCAGTACAAACGATAATCTTAGTGTAATTTAAAAAAGCTGTATTATACCCCGTTGACTTCCATCATCCTCTGCAGCGCGTATTTCAAGAGGTCGCACAGCCTCCCCAGAGTTATTTTCTTCATCACCGGCGACCTGGAAAAAACAGAATGGAAATGGAATGGGATTCGTATGAAGGAATAGAACGCTGATGCCGTGATGCCGGCATCAAAAAATTCCACCCTGAATACTGTTTTTAATGAATATCCTATTGGGTCTCAAGTGTGGATATCTACCAAAGCAGAGATATGCGAAGAGGATGACATTGTGTTTTCATACATATTTGACACGGTTATCGGGGTCAAGCGAGGTCGAGAGAAGTAACGAATGCATGAAAACAGATCTCAGCTCCTCTCTGCCCATCTCTTCTTTGGTAGATTTTCAAGGCACACGTATTCACGCGGGGTATAAAGCAATTTCTCCAATTCCTATTCTAGGATAAAAAGCGGTGGTGGCCTAGTGGTAATTGTAAGAACATTGGACTCGGAAGCGAGAGACCCAGGTTCGATTCCCGACGCTCTGGCATGTACCTATGACCTTGTTTATTTTCAAAGTAACGTACATTTGTGAATTTGAAGTAGCAAAACCACTCGCTAACGGTGAAGGAAAAACATCCGTGAGGAAACCTGCGGCTTAGTTAGCTCCACACGTATTGACTCGTCTTTCCTGTGGGCTAGGCCGACTAAGCTGTCAGGATGTTATCGATGCTGGGCAAGCCTACTAAATGTAAAACAATGTCCCAGGCACTGTAGCGCCGAGTGGTCTCTTCACCCAGAGTGAAGGTACTACTGGACGCTGTATAAATCATCCCATTACATAGGAGCAAAAGCCTTAATTTAGGCATTTTAGCATATTGATTCAAGATCGGCCTTTACACTGACAGCTCTCTCGGCGTAAAGGGAGCTCGCAGATAGCTTTGCAGAAAGGAATAACATATCGTACGCGTGATAGTGTGGAAAGGGGTTATTGATCCCGCGACGTGTGAGAAGTATTGCTGACGCTAGCGACACGAAAGGAAATCTAGGTGCAAAATACATTGCCAACTAGACAAACGCAGGAATTTTCCATACATTTTGCATAGTATCGTATGTTGCATTTTACTGCACAAAATACTAAATAACACGAGAGATTTCTGTCTTTGATTCTGATTCTGATTGAAACAATATAAATACATAAATCCTTCTTTTTCAGATACACAGTAAAAAGAAGACTTTTTACGGAGCTTATCATATTATAATTATATGATCAGATTGTAACAATAATAATTTCATTAGAATATGTCACGTATCATGGTTGCAATGCTGATAACCCAATTTATAGATGAATACAATACAGGCACTTATCCAATTGTTTTATATATATTGCTATAGCTATAACATACATCTTGGAAATCGAATGTGAAAACCAACAAAAAATGGAGAGCATTGCATATGCACTGCTCTCCATTTTTTGTTGGTTTTAATTTGCACTACATTTTGTAAATTATTGGTGCATTTTGAAATCTTTTTTACTATTGTGGGGTACTTTGCAGTATAGGAAGCCTTGCAAGTTTTTGGACACTCACCTCGTTTCTGAACTCTCAGCGTACAAGATTGTCATGCACTTCGGGCAGACCCAGTTTGTGTCTTTATCCAGCTTGGCTCGTTCCGGCCCTGTCAGGCATTTATAGTGGAACGCCCGGGGGCAGACGGTGCAATGGGCTGGAGCGTGGGCCTTCTCGTTTGGGGCCAACTCGACTGCGTAGTGGCACCTCCAGCAGTACGGATCAGTGCGTAGCTTGTTGGTCTTGGATGTCTGTTGAAGATAGGAGTGGAAAGTGATTATGTTTTTGGGTAAAAATAATCTGTTCATGGTAAGGCGTTTTTGCCACCTGGTGGGTGAAGTGGGCCCTCATCGGGTATGAAACAGGTGACAGTTTTACCACTTGTAAAACCTGCTAAATAAGAAACAACTGAAATTTTTTCTTTCAATGTAAAAATGTGGGTAAGTATAATAATATGTATTTTTTTAAACATGACACTAATTTATTGCTGAATCTTTTCAGCAATAAATTAGGTGCATCTAAATAACAAATTGATAATAAAAGCATAATAATATCCTAGGGTCTACATTACTGTATAAAAATAAAGCTTACATAAACTGAAGCAAATCTGGCAGCCATTTTGTTGTTTTACATTGCTTGTTGTGACAACTGCATGACTTTTTCGCCTTCTTTGCGAAAAAAATAACATGTCTGCAATGAGTTTGCATAATGAAAATTGCTGGCTGGAAATCTTGTGGCAAATACTTACATCATCCTCCTTTGTGGTGTTTACTTTTTTGGAGATCGCAACCTTGGCATCTGGTTTATCATTTTCAGCTGGTTTTTCATCCTCAGTAGCTACAGTTCCCACCGCCTCCTCATTTTGAACTTTGAAAGTCGAAATACTCTTACGTTTAGAGACCCTGAGAGGTCTTTTTTGAGGTAGCAGTTCAGATTTCTCACTGCAACTACTTTGTTGTGAGTTACAACTCTCCCTCCTATTGCTCTGAATCTTTTCAGGGTCTGTGGAAGTGTTTAAGGCAGTGTTGGAACTATCTAGATTGGACCTACTTTTCCTAGTCTTAGTTTTCACTTGTGTGCATTCGCTGATGATCTTGGATTCCTTTGCGGAGTTAATGAGTGACTTCAGCTCCCTGCTGATGCTCTTATTGCTAGCTGAGGATACACTCTCACTCTGAGAATCATCTGAGATCTCTTTTTCATCCTGTAAATCAACAGGAGTGCCTGTAGCTTCCTCCTTGCTTAGAATTTCAGCTTTTTTCTCTGGATTGGTCGGCTGTTCAATAACCGTACGATTATCAGGCACCTTTTCTTTTGGAGCATTTTGCAATGGTGTAATGCTAGGGACATTTTCTGTGGTTTCAGAGACTGTTGATGGAGCCTGGGGTTCCTTAGTGATTGGTTCCTCTGTTGTCACTGACTTCTCAGACAATTTAGCTTGAGTCTCGGCCTCTTTTATTGGTGATTTTTGTACAGGTGGGGATTTCTCAGGAGTTTTTTCTGACTGTACATCCTTTACAGGAGTTTTTTGACCTTTGTCTGTGGTTTTCAGAAGGGTTACAGTATTGTCATTTGGTTTGATAAGTACCAAGGTTTTTTCTGGTGTTTTTTTTACTATTATTGGTTTGTCTGGTGACTTTTTAGCTGTATTCTGAGCCTGACTTTCACTTATGGAAGCCAGTGTTTTTATTATTGGCAATTTGTTTGGGGATTTTACAGCATCTTTTTCTGGTGACTTAGCTGCATTTTGAGTCTGGCTCTGACTTACTGAAGGCTTTGCTTTTATTATTGTCGGTTTGTTTGGGGATGGCAAAGAATCTTTCTTGACTGGTGACTTGTCTATGTCTTTGTTTGGGGATTCCACAGCGCCTTTTATAATTAGGGAATGGTCCAAGTCAGCTGTCTTGAGTGGCGTCTTAGCTTTCTTTATAACTATGACCCTCATAGGTGGCTTCTGTTCCACAACCAGGGGTGGTGGTGCCTTCTCAGGTGTGTTGGAGTCAATTCTTTCATCCTGCTCCTCCACTTGCATTTCTTCATCCTCGGCATTGCTTTCAGCAACCACTACAGTCACCTCCATGGTACTGCTGGGTCCGGAGACCTGCTCAGGCAGCGGGACGTCCTGAGTGGTCGAAGACACATCCGTCTCCATCTGGCTATCTGAATTCTCCTCCATACCTAGCAAAATAGAGAGCATACAGTGAGTGAGTGATATTTTTAGTTCCAACCTCAATTCATGACTAAAAACTATGAAGGAGACTTATGAAGTTGTGATTGTAAAGGGCGGACTAACAATAGACGGTTAGGTGAACTCAGGAACCGGTCATTAGCCAGCCAGCGGCCCAGCTAGGCCAAGATACGTACTTTCAATACAATCACACAAATACATGCACAGGCTTACCTCACAATCCGCGTCTGGGCTACAGCAGAGTTACCCTGAATATGAATTTCGTCACGTTACACCTTTTATATCGTAGCACATCTAACTACAACAACAACACTTTTAGGCCATGAAGAAATATCCCACGAAGGAAGGAATTTACACATCGCCGTTCGCCTCGCCGTCGTAGAAATGAAATGAAAATGTCGTCTATCTTTCTTCTGTTTGATTGGCCACATTGGCAAACGCCGGTGGAGCTGTCTTCAAGAGTTCGGACCTTCTTTGACAGATTTATTGCTGTCTCGCTTTAACTATCATATTCTTAGTACAAACGCTCTATTTCTGTCTCTCTTTTTTGGGTTTTGACGGGTGTATACAATGGCCTGTAGTCGTCCTTTTCTTTCGCTGTGTTTTGTTTTCCGGGCTCGTTCCCCGGGTCATTTCATTCCAAAAAACGGTTAATTATGTCAGTTTGATCGTTGTTTTAAAAACGTATTTTTACGAAACTTCGTCAGATACAATCATAACATAATTTACATAATCGATCGATTAAACCCAAAAAGTCCCATCACAAAAAATATTTTTATGTGTATGAGGATGGCAACACCTAAAAAAAAAACTATGTTTTGACAGTCAACAATTTTGCACGAATTTTAGAATTTATTTATTTATTACGATTTTGAATGGTTTTATAGCTTTATTCTATACTCCTCTGCTTTCTGAATATTGAAATGGAATTTATTGAACTTATCCTTATCAACAAACTCGATGGAGTGATTCTCAAGTACCCTCATCATGAGAATGTGGATGGAACAGTCTGCATCACTGGTCATCATCTTATTTTGAGCTCAAGAAAAGAAGGAGTCCGAGAATTATGGGTAAGAATACCTTGTCAACCTTTCCTCTATTAGATTCTACAACCAAACAATGTTCTAACTGCGTAAAACTTTAGAAAAAACCGTACTTACAATCAGCTGATTGGTCCTATACACCCACCAAAGCTGCCGATAATTTAATTATCTATCCGCACACGCTAACTAAAATGTAAATATCTAAAAACCCTTATCTGTATTTTGTTGTTAGTTCTCAAATCAATTCCACTTTATAATTATTATTTTTTTATATCTTTGTAGCTACTTCACAAAAACATAGATGTCATTGAGAAAAAGGAGAATAAACCGGCCAACGGCATTCTCCAAGGTGGCTCTCTATTCCTCAAATGCAAGGACTTGAGGATATTCCAGCTGGACATTGCTTCCAATGCCGAATTGAACATGCTGGCCCAAACATTGGATAACTTGTCCAGTTTACAAGACCCTAGTCTTTTTTACCCATTCTTTTATAGACACATGCATCCGATAATGGAAAATGGGTACACTTTGTATAGGTAAGTTAGCCTCATTCAACATTACCTATACTTAACTTGGTGGAATATCTTTTTAAAAGTAAAATAATTCCTCCCTGATCCGATAATTATATTTCTGGTGTACAATAAAGAGTTCTATGTTTTATCCTATATATGCAGAACATGTTGTATTAAGTCTTTAATTTTACAACAAAAATACATAAAATATTGTAGGTACAGTTGGCCACACACTAGGATACTCCTTTTTGTTTGATTGGCGATTTTTGTTATGCCGCGCGCAGTAAGAGCTGCCATGGGGTATCTGTGACTGTGGCCGACTGTACGTGCCAGGCTTAGAATAAACATACTAACATTTCATTGCTACTATTTCAGCTTAGAAGGCGAATTCACCAAAGTTCTAGCAACGGAGGAATGCCGATTATCCCGTGTGAATCAGCGGTACACAGTCTGTGCAGCCTATGGCAAGAGTGTCATAGTGCCTAAAAGCATTGATGATGATACTTTGGCTGCGGCAGCATCATTCAGACAAGGGGGACGGTTCCCAGTTCTGTCTTATAGGCATACTAACGGAGTGAGTGTGTATGTAAAATATAAATAAACAACAAAAACTTATTCCCTCAGATTTACAGCAAAAGCTTTCTATGACATAGAGTATCTGTATTCTCTATGTGTCGTTTGATGAAGAGACCTGTGACATCAGAGTTTCAGCAGCCCCTAATTTAGTTACCGTGCCAAATAGCCCATTGTTTTCTACCAAAATCATTCTTTGAACCAAAAATGCTAGTTTAAACCTTATCATGTATAGTTTAAACCTTATCATGCCATGTTTTTGAGATTTCCTAGTCTTATTTTAAGTCTTCGACAGATCGGTACACAATTTAGAATGCGCCAGGCCAATCAAGCGCAAGCCCTCCTTTTTTATCGCTTCTAAAATTCCGATCATTTGTAATCTGCTTCAGCCAGAATTTAGGTCGTCGGCCCAGCGAGGTACCGGGCGCCCCACGCTGCACGAATATAATCCTTCATTCCACGGCATAGTGCTTAAAACGCGTATCCTCCACAGGCAGTCCTAATGCGTGCGGGCCAGCCCCTCTACGGCCCGAAGCACCGCCGCTGCCGACAAGATGAGAACATCCTCAACTCAATAGTGGGCGTGGGCATGAAGGGGGTCATCTACGACCTGCGCAGTAGCAACGCGATCGCACAGCAGCAGAACAAAGGTACCGTCAACAGCCGATCCATCTTTACATTTCTATTCAGGACGTGAACATTCTCAACTCGATAGTCGGCGTATGTATGAAGAGAGTCATCTATGACCTGCGCACTTGCGCAGTAGCAACGCGATCGCAGCAGAATAAAGGTCAACAGCCGACCCATCTTTACATTTCTATTCACGACGAGAACATCCTCAACTCGATAGTGGGCGTGGGCATAAAGGCGGTCATCTACGACCTGCCCAGTAGCAACGCGATTGCACATCAGCAGAATAAAGGTAGATAGATAAAAAGAGACCACCTTTATTTTACACGACAGCACGTCAGAGTGTACACATTTGTTGTAAAGTCGCCCGTAACGTAACCGAGTAGAGTGCTTGAGTGTAAGGGTCGACGTGCTGTCGTGTGTACACCAAAATGTACATAACATTACAGAATAAAATAATGGTCCATTGCGAATAGACTTTGACATTTAAATTGCAGTCACCATAAATATAACGCAAATGAATAAGAGTTTGTGTAAAATACAGGACTCTCCATCTAATGTGATATGCTTGCCTACAGAGTAAAGATACAAGCCGGACGACAGGACAGGCACTACCGTGATTGAGGTTTTAGTCATATTGTAAATGCACCAAACTGTTTTAGTAATAAACAACTTCAGTCGACAACACGTCGACCTTTACTTTACGCAATACTTTACTCGGTTACTTTACATTACAACAAAACTGTATGGTTCTAAATATTTATTTAGTTTTTAATCATTTCTACAATCACCAGGTGGAGGCACAGAGTCGAACGCCAACTACTCCCAGTGGAAGATCTACAACAGATCTATGGACGACGTCGACAACCAAGAGCAACTCCAAGCGAGCTTCTTTAAACTTATTGATGGTGAGTGTTTGCTTTCGAGAACAGGGACGTACCTATAATATACGTAAGTTGACCTTCCTTGCTACCCGCGGAAAGAAGTTTAATCAGCACACAATATGTATGTAAAATGGAGGTTAAATAACCCAATCTTCTTCGTTGCATGCAGTCCCCTAACGGAGGTTGGCGATCAGTTTGGCTATCTCGTCCTTCGAAGCTGCCAAACAAAACAATGAGCCTTAGAGCCCTCGCCCACGGCGACTTTTTGTAGCGATGCGGTCGCGCGTTTCGTAAACCCGCAACAGCATCGCTACTAACGCGTTTTAGTCGCATTTGCACGCGCTACAGAAGCGATGCCAACGCGCTACCAACGCCCCACAGCATCGCGACTGTATCGATGCAAACGCGCGACCATGTCGGCCGACATCGGAGGAGGGAACGGAGGAAGGATTGCGCGCGAATCGCGTTTGCATCGCGTCAGCAGCGCGACGGTATCGCGTTTGCATCGCGACTGAATCGTTGTTAGTGGACGAGAGCACACAGCTAGCAACCGCATCGCGACTGTATCGATACGAACGCGCGACAGCATCGCTACTGCATCGCTACAAAAAGTCGCCGTGGGCTCTTACTAACATTTATTTATTCCCGCGTGGTAATTTATTTCCCTCTGCCATCTTTATTTCAGCGTGCCACGACCGCGAAATATCAAGCGATAAATGGATATCAAGACTAGAATCGTGCGGGTGGACAGAGTCTGTTAGAAACGCTCTACACACTGCCTGCATCATCGCTCAACACATACATCAGGTAAATGATCATAAGACCATTCTGTTGACGGGGCGGAGATGTGTCTTATAAGATCGAACGAACGAACGAACGAAAACATCTACCCAGCCAGGTTACCCCGACACGACAGAAGCCGTATGTACTGCGTCAGTTGTGCAATGCCGCTGGTCTCTGACAGCGCTGACACAGCACTGGTACCAGGTAGACGCGATTTGCAAAGAATTGGAACACCTGCTCGTAGGATCGGTAGGGATGGGAGTAGAATCAGCCGGCTAGGGGCGGAGATGTGTCTTATAAGATCATCATAAATACCATTCAGTTATTTCTTTGTCCACCAATCAACCGGTTCTTTATCGTCTTGTTTCATTATTCTCTCACTGAACTATCACTACTTACTTCCCAAACGGAATTATAAAATAAAGCCTGAAGTCCGGACGTCTCTGTCACTCCCGCGTAATTAAATGTATTGCCTTCTCGCTCCTACAGATGCAATGGCCAAGCGAGATGGCAATATAATTACGCGGGTGTGACAGAGGCGCGTGATAAGAGGTCAATGTACGAAATTCTTTCCGCTCAGCGACCGGACTTTACGCTGTCTATCTTTTCTTCTTCTTCGTCGAATTCTCATGGTTGAAGATCGCAACCAATCATGTACTCGCTTCCATTGGAAACGGTCTTCTGCCACCCGGACTGCCCGATGCTCGATGCCCGTTGCCCGATAAATGCTTCCTCCAGCCGCTTTTTTTTTTTTTTTTTAAAGGTTTTTATTATTTTTTATTGATTTACAATAGTACATTACTGCCGCGGTCTTCAATGGGTGCGTTTCTGGCGCGCTTTTGATGGCCGACAGAGCGCAGCGTAGCGCAGCTCAAGGCCCTCACAGCGTGGTCAGCATTGCAGCCCTTGATGGACAAGCTGGAATGAAGGCCGAGACCGAAGGTCGAGGCCTTTATAGCGCGGACAGCAAGGGCTGCAATGATGACCAAGCTTGAGGGCCGAGAGCGAAGCTAAGCTAAGCTGGAGGCCATCATAGCGTGGCCAGAAGCGCACTCATTGCTGACCAAGGCTTGTATATTGCTTTACTCAAACAATGCGAGTAATTTAAATAGATCCAGCTTACCTTTTGTCGTAGTTTACTTTCTGTTGATTTTCTATTCCGCAAACTTTTCGTAGATAAACTTGTATTTTTCCTTTGACTTCGGTGGCAATAGGTACCTTTAAAATATCTCATTTCGCTTAATTTTTATGTTCGTTGTTGTTAAACACATTGAATCGGAGGATTCGTTGCTTAAAAAGTTCACTTTTATTTACAACAAAAATTGCACGCACAGAAAAAATCACTTCGAACAACGCGCGAAGCGGCGAAAACAATATGGCCGCGCTTTTTTTTCTAAGCAATTTGTAGACTGCCAGCACCCAAACAGCCAAATTCTGAATAAATACTTTTTGTGCCTGATTTTTTAGTTCTATTTTTGAAACAAAACTCGACATTAATGGATTTTCATACACTTTTTCTGGCCGCAAAACACGACATTAATGAAATTCCATACAACTTTTCTGGCGCCTAATCATAGAAGCCTGCAAGTCCGTCTTTGCTCAAACAAGGTTGTCGAATTAATGACCACATTACGAGCTTTTTTGAGTAAACATTTTTACATAATTATCGGCGGACGAAAACCTTACAAGGTTTATCTGCCGCCGTTTACTTCGCCGCTGGCTTTATCGCTAATGCATGTATCTTTGAATTAAGGCGAGACATCTCGAGTGTGAGACTAAGCTATCCGCTTTGACCTCTCAATCGAAACAGTGAAGTTGTTTAACGACAGGTTTGTTTCCACTTACAGAAAGCAGAGCCAGTGTTAATCCACGGTACAAGGGGTGAAGACGCGACCTTGTTAGTGTGCTCTTTAGTACAAATCATACTGAATCCAGACTGCAGAACTATTCGAGGGTAAGCAAGAAGACTGTCAATACGTAACAGCTGCCAATGCCCATTATCCGTCCCAAAAGTTTATTATAATTTAATAAGCTCACCAAACTAACTGCTAAGCAGGCTACACTTGACTCCTAGCCGATCACTTATCTTACCACAATACTATGTTTTTTTTCTAATTTGTAAATAGCAACTGCGCCTCTCAATGCAAAAATCTTAATCCTTTGTTGACCTTGGCCTCTCCCAAAAAATTCCAGTGTTGGCGGTTTGCTGCCTTTCTCATCCAGTCGTAACCCGCCTGTTCTCGGATGTCATCCGCCCAGCGCCTGGCAGGGTGGCCTCGTGGCCTGGTATTTTGCGATGGTCTCCATTCTAGGACCCGCCTGGTCCATTGTTTCTTATCCATTTTGGCTATGTGGCCTGCCCAGATCCATTTGCCTCGTGAGATTATGCTAACTACGTCTCTGACCCCGGTTTTTGAATGAGCGAGCGAAGTTCTCCGAGTCTACTGGAACAATCCGGCGTGTGTATGTTTTATGTATGAATGTTCGTTCGACGATAACTTGAGTAAATTTAGTCGGATCGTCATGAAATTTGGTAGGCAGGTAAATGAGGCAAAGAGAATTTTTAAGTTTGAACATGAGCTAAATCGGTCGAGGGGTTGCTGAGTTATGGCGTCGCGAGTTCATAGTTCGGGGCGAACCACTAGTTTAACTGTGCTAACAAAAAAAAACCCTTTTACCAGGCTCCAAGCCCTGATCGAGCGTGAGTGGCTCCAAGCGGGGCATCCGTTCAACACGCGCCTGCGCACCGGCGGCTACACTTCCGCCGCTCCGCGCGCCGCGCCCACTTTTCCGCTCTTTCTGGACTGCGTGCGGCAGTTCCTCGAGCAGTTCCCTTGCAGCTTCGAGTACCGACAGAGCGTGCTGCTGGTGCTCTTTGAGCATGCCTACGCTAGCCAGTTCGGTAAGGATTACACCTCAATTCCCGAGCCGCCATCTTGTTCAATATTTAGCTACCCGCATTCAGTTGCTGCTAACCGCGGCTACTCTTCCGCCGCTCCGCGCGCCGCGCCCACTTTTCCGCTCTTTCTGGACTGCGTGCGGCAGTTCCTCGAGCAGTTCCCTTGCAGCTTCGAGTACCGACAGAGCGTGCTGCTGGTGCTCTTCGAACACGCCTACGCTAGCCAGTTCGGTATGGACAAAATAATGCGTCTAAATGCAAAGAAAATGGCGCGGAAAAACAAGATGGCGCATCTACAGGGTGCACTCTAAGTCGATAGCGGAACTTTAAGTGGGCTATCTACTGATCACTACAAACAACTTGTACTAGGTGGCGAAAAAAATGGAGTGAAAAAAATTTCAGCTGTTCCACACAAAAGGTCGACTCAGTACTGCGCCAAATGTATGAAACAGCTGATATTTTTTTCGCTCCATTTTTGTCGCCACCTAGTACAAGTTGTTTGTATTGATCAGTAGACAGCCTACTTAAAGTTCCGCTATCGACTTAGAGTGCACCCTGTAGTTCCATCTCTAATTACCTGCATTAAGGTGCTGCTTCGTTTTGTGTGAGAAAACCAGCGTCTCTGAGAGAAAAGCTTGGGACAAGTTTGGTTACATGGATAATAGGCTGGTCCCTGGCTTTCCTATCCTATCTATGGTTTTCTAGCCTGAAACATTACATGGCTTCTTGGGTACCACGCCCGGGGATTTCCTAACATACTCATGTGTTTTAAAGGCAAAAGATGACAGCCGTAGTAGACTCTACAGTGGTCATCTTTGGAATAAGTATCAAAACTGGTGTTTAATTTGGAGGTTCCGAACAGTTAGTTTGAGCATAAAGTTTTTCGGTTCCACGACGCAACTGCAATAACCTGTAGCGACAGTATATGCACGTAACCACTGCTTGACCACCTTTCGTCGCTGCCAGGTGATGCGAGTGGTTGTGGTACGTGTGAAACAACCTAAGTCAAAAGTAGAATTATACACATCGATCTAAAGCCAGATAGAGGCATCTAACTTCAAACAAATCCGTCCCTCTTCCAGGCACGTTCCTCTGCGACAGCGACCAGGATCGGGAGGCCCTCGGCGTGTATCGGCAGAGTACTTCGCTCTGGTCCTGGATAAACCAGCCGGACGAGCTGAACAAGTATATAAACCCGCTGTACGAGCCAACGCCCGGTGTGCTCTGGCCCTCCGTGGCGCCCATGAGCTTTGTCATCTGGGAAGGTTCGTATCTAGAGCAATTGGTCAGCGGTATTCTTTGGCTTCTTTAGTCATAAGGAAACTTGAGCGGCTTAGTTGGCTCCGCCTGTAATGACATTGTCGACATTATTGTCATTCCTGTGGTCGTGCTAGGCCAACTAAGATATGGAAATGGTATCTATAGGAGCAAGGCAAGCCTACTAAAGCGTCGCTGTAGTTACTTTAGCCATCTAGTGCGATTGTAGGTGCCACTGGACGCTGCGCCGAATAAATCATCTAAATAGATGCAAAGGCCCAAGTTTTATTGAGACTTTAGGATTTTGGTCTTTTGTCGGCCATTTTGAATGGTTAAAAAATGGCGGCTACCCAAGCGAACAAACTACACTCTAATTTTTAAATCGAGTCCACGAAATGACAGTTGCTACAAAGGCTTTATCTGTCAGTGGCATACTAGCAACTGTCATTCCGTGAACTCGAATTAAAAATTAGAGTTTAGAGTTATGCGTCAACGCACAGTGGTCGATTTGTACGATTTAGGCGGCCAAAACTATTTTATGCTTTATTTCAGTAATAAATACGACAACAAATGCTAATCTGGTATTTTAGAGTGAATATATATGTTTATCCCTATTCGTTTCATTGAAAGCGTATTTTTCTATACAAAAAAACATTTCTGTGAAAATATTTTTGTAAATAGCGCCAATGTTTTTAAATTTTCTTTAAATCTCCCTTTGGTGTAAAATATATATTTTGAGTTCATTTGAATTATCAAAATCGGCTTAGTAGTTTTTGATATTTGGGTTAAGAATTATCACAATTTGTTAAGTAAAAGACGGCCGTACATAAAAAAAAATGTTTATTCTCTACAGTCTGCATGCCTATTTAAATTGAAAATAAAATATGGATGACAAAAAAATACAGTATACACTAAAATTAAATGGTCAACAGTTATTACCACATTATTATACTAAATGTTACTTACAATGTTAGGTACCGAATTATAAACAATAAGACAATATTTTATGAAAGTTTAACATACAAATTGTTATGTTACTCTTTAAAAGACAATTCTTCCTCACCGTCACTTTCCATGCATTTATCACAAGTGCCTTTTGTATTTGGTTCTGCAGGAAGCAAAAGCTCCAAAGTTTCCTGCAAAAATGGTTTTGATCGGATCTTCTTTTTTTTTCTCATTGAACTGATGAGTGGATCTGATGTTAAGAGTAACCTGTGATAAATATCAAGGTTACAGTCTTCGCGTGAAAACTTTCGAGCAAAGTTTAGACGGTATGAGCGAAAGTGCTTATTACGAGCTTCTGCAGCTTCCTCCGAAAGTTGACCAATAGGCACTAGAGAATTTTCTATAACTTTTCCACCATGTACCAAAATTTTATGCATGGTAGGAGTCATAGAATGCCAACCATATAACTCTACATACAGTTTTGCTGTCTCCATGGCGTATTCATCAAATTTCGGGACATCTATTTTGTGACCGCTTGATATGGCTTCCAAAATAACTTTAATTCTATAAATAAAATTAAAGTCTATTCCCGTTATTTCAGCAGCCAGATGTGGGTTTTCAAAAAATCTTACTAGTATTGCCGTCATTTGTGTTACCAAAATTACATTTTGGCATATCTACCAAGATACCTACTTCTTCTCTGAATCTTTGCTGAATCTCTTTTTTTTTTGTTGTTCTAGCATCTTTTCTGCTTTGGTTCTTTTTTCACGGTATTTCCCAACGGGCAATTTATAAGCTAAATGTAAAATACTCTCGAATAATCGAATTCTGGCATGTAAAGTTGATAGGCCAAATTCAAGCGATTCTGGGTGAATTTCGTTTTTTTTACTTAAGTCATTAAAGTTTTTTGAAGTGGCTCCGCATATGTAGCATCTACTCGTTGATTTGGTGTCAGTCGCCGCATTGCAAACTTTGCCGTCCACCATGGTCATTTTAAGACTGTGGCTAACCGAGAATTTTTGCCCATTCAGTTCCAATTCCGTGGCTTTTAGGGACTTCACACTGTCCCGAACGTAATTTATTTCATCTTTTGTAATGTCTGTAGACTCTTTTATAAATCTGAATCGTATCGGGCGGCAATATCGTGGTGAAGAAGGAGTCGGGTTTTGCCAAACCATTTTTGTTTTGTCTTCGCCGCAAACAATTTGTAGAGGCACGAATGAGCTCAAAAATATATTTGCATCCGAGTCGGCGTCATTCATTAACTTTTGTTTGTATTGAGCTTGTTGTGAACCATCACAACCCCATTTGCAGATAATCTGCAAGGAATTTCTCTCAGTTTCTGTAAGAGTCATTAGTACTTCTTCGAGGAAAATTGATAATCGCGTGACGGTGTGATCTAACAAAGATTGTAGATCACTTTCAGCACAGGAAGCGGTCACTCGTAGCGTCTCTTTGGGTGGGTAACATTCCTGTTTAGCCTTCAACACTAATTCGTAGCACGGGTAAAAGCTTCTGTTGGTTGCTCGCACAATTTCATATTGACTTCGTGTCAAATCAGCGTCCACGCACATTCGCAGTGCCTCCCGAGGCGTAAGGGGATCTTGTGCCTTTGATTTGGAATGTCTTTTTTTACATTCGTTTGCGGCTGCAGGCGAATTTGTAATATCTTTTAGGACTTGCGAGGCGTTTCTTTTTCCTTCTTTTTGTAAAATTACTTGCGCTGCGTGAACTATCACTTCTTTGCCTACAGAGGAGCGAACTTCTTCTGTTTTCCTCCTTTTAGTTCTTTCACTACATTCACTGAATGTTTTGCTAGGTCGTCCTGACTTATTATGCGTTTTTATGGGCATCTCGAACGTTCCTGCTAACCATGCATCATTGCTTATAAGAAATTTTTCTAGCGTGTTGCGTGCTTTGGACCATCTCTTTTTTATTTCTGTTTTAAAATATGAAAATTTATGATTTATATACTTTTTGTCTTCGTCGGAGTCCCCGTAAGACACTAACAAATAATTTTGTAAGTATTCCAATTTGTCGTTTATTGATGGAGAGTTTTCCTCAATCATCTTATCAAAAAGATATCTGCGAGTTACTACCTCCATGCCCGAGTAACTTGATGAACCTAGAACAACGAAAAGGAATTTTAACGCAAAAGAAACAAAAAATTAATTTTTCTCACTTTCTGCCTAAGTTAATGAATTATTATTTTTCTCGCGAAGTGGTCAAAGGTGGTGGCTATTTTTTTTGTGGTTATCTGCTCAAAGAGCTATACTATTAGAAACCATAAGGAATTTAACTCGGACGGTCTCGGAAGTACAACATTTTTACTATTGAAAATAAAAAAATGATAATATTTTCTACGAAAAAGGGCGATCTTTGATACGTTGTAACTGCACTAAATATTGATATTCCTTATCTTAATTTAAATTATATTTGAAGGAGCTTACCTGAATTTTCGACTTCCATCACTTTCACTTGTAACTGAATAATATCCAATGAAATATTCACTTTAGAATATCGGTTGCGCTAAGAGTGTCGAGAACGAACGCGTACAGCTTGCGCGACGATCAAGTTCCGACTACCTGTGGGGGCGCGCACGCAGTTCTAGGAACTGGGGAGGGGTGGGGTTTGGGCAGTCGGGGTGTCTATTTTTCCGGGAATCAATTAGTTTTGTTATAAGTTAACTTTGAGAAATGGACTTTTGGCCGCCTAAATCGTACAAATCGACCACTGTGCAACGGTGTTCTTTGGCGTCAAGGTTTTTGTCTCAACTACCTTACTGAAGGGAAGAGAACCACACTATTCCTCAGATCAAGTTCAAATCAGCTTGAAATCTCGCAGTGGAAAGAAACAACTACTAAGACACCTTTAACAACATAAGGCCACCCCCAAAGGCCAAGAGTATGCCATCAGTTCACTAGCTATTTTGAACCTTAAAAACATGCCACGACTACACTTGCCTGGCAATATCTTCTGAAATATCGTCTATCTTTCCAGAGCTTTACCTCCGCTGGCTGGTCCAGCAGCATACAGAAGAGCGAGAAGAGCAGTACCGCGCCATCAGAGCGAGAGAGCAACAGCTTCGCTCGCAAGCCCAAACACTACGGAGGGAGTTGTTCGACCTGGCAGCCCAGTATTACGGCGAAGACAAAGAGGAGGTGAAATAGAACTGTGGACCTTATTGGTATGAGTTGTTCGGTTTCGATTGCCTTGAAAAGTGTAGTCAAGTTGTAGTAAAATATCACGGCGGCTAAAAATACCGTTGTCAAAACATGTTTTTTGCTGAAAATTTGTTCTTATTGAAAGCAACAATCGTCTTTTCGTAGTTGGTACTGGGTGGATCAACGGTGGATTTTTTTTTGCGAATACAGGAGCAGTATAACCCGTGTCATTAACGAAAACATTTAGGATGGACTTCAAAACACTCGCCCTCTCGCTCTAATTAATACAGTCAAAGCGAGACAACTCTAGGTTTTTAACTCCGTCCTAAATGTTTTCTTTAATGACACGGGTTATAGTGTAGAAGGTGCATGTGGTAGCTCGGAATTATGGTACAAAGTATAGTTGGCCACACGCTAGGATACCCCTTTTTGTTCGATTGGCATCCTAATGCCGCGCGCGGTAAGAGCTACCATGGGGTATCCTACTGGCCGACCGTTCACTCTTCAAAAGTGTCTAGAGATTTAATTTTGTATGGAAACTGCTTTCTGGCTCAAAGGGGAAAATATATTGTACAAGGCGGAAAAATATTTTCAGTAACTAGAAAAAACCTGCTTCATCCCTAGACACTTTACATGTGTGTAGATTACAGTTAAAATTCAACTCCACAGTAAAGTACAGTATAGAAAGATCCTGTCTGTCATGCTTTGTGAGACTTTCTTGGGGTTTTCCTTTATATAAATCAATTTAAATTATAGATTGATCCTTTAGTAAAAATTCTCGAAATGAATAGCATGACAGCTTTATTTATGAAATGAATAGCATGACAACTTTATTTATTGTGCAAGTTAAATTCATAAACTTATTTTAAGTTGAAAGTCTGTAACGAAGGCTAAGCGAATATAATGTGCAATTTAATTTTATGAACGGATATTAAGTTTAACCTCGTAAGGCCCAAGACGAAAACTGCCGACTATGGATAATTGCCCAATGTGCTTCAATGAGGACAGAAATAATTGAAGTGCTTCAGACCCAAGACATTTTTTGTAAAAAAAAACACCCTTAGCTTTATCCCTCTATTTTGCCTGTTTTACCACATACCTAAATAGACTTAATAAAGGTTTTTCTACAGTAAAAAATGCGAATTGTTTTGTTCTTGAATAAGCACATTGGGCGTTAGTTGCAAAAATGAGCGTGATCATACGAGAACAGTGGGTCTTAATATATTCACAAAATAATTTCAAAAAAGTTAATGTTTATCAAAAGCAAATGGTAATGAACAACAATTAATTACTAGCAAAAATGCGTTAACGATATCAGTCTCTTAGACAGTCAAATCCTTCATTTAATAAAATCAATAATAGGAACACTAAGGTTAACTCTAAACGTGATTGCACTTAAAATAATATACCCAGTTGTACGTTTTTAACGTTAGAAACAATAAAATTCTAATGATTAATTATTTCTTATTAAATATATCTTTGAAATAAAGTGTATTTCACAAATAAATTGTAGGAATTACTGATAAATCTTAATAACTAGTAAAATTCTACTCATGGAATAATTTGTAGCAATTTCTTTGCCTATTGAGACATAAATACACATTGCAAGTACTGCATTCGTTGAGCAACTCATCTATGTCTGTGTTATTCAAATATGATAAAATTAAAAAACTTTTTATTTAAAACCGTATACTTCTAAATACCCAGTGTGACCAAATGATCACAAAAAAATACACCCCTCATGATAAGTAATGCCCATTGTTATCAGATGATCACATAAATTTTCAATGTATTTTTTTTTATCTTTGAAAATGCTTATGACAAAAATAATCCTCATAGAATAAACTAGAACATTTTTTCTCTCAAATATTGTACTTGATGTCACTGATAGATCGAAGATTGCAGAAATAAATAAAGATAAATGCTCACTTTGCGGGTGCTGATTCCCTTGGTTCGCCATTTTGCAATAAAAAGACAGCCTCCACGTGATTGGATGGAAATTTTACTTATGTCAAATTGACGTCTATGTTCCAGCCAATCAGGAACACACAGATGACATATCATTCACGCGCCAATTTTTAAAATATTTTCGAGTGATTTATTTGTTCTCAAATGATCACAGTGGGTCTTAACTTGAACGAAAAGTCAAGAAGCCTTGGGTCTGAACGATGTCTTTATTTTTGCCTCACATGAGGACAATAGGCCTTACGAGGTTAAGTTGTCGATTTCAACCATATTTTCAACCATAAAACGTATTAAGAATTACGGATAAATGACGTTGGCGAGGACAATGGCCTATCGATCTAGAATAGAGTATTTATTTAGGGTAGATTTTATAAAAGGTTCACTATCAAAGGTGCTATCAAAGGCAGAAAAAACGCAACCTATAAAATATACTGAGAGTTAAATTCTTAAGCTTTTAGCCATGATCAGATAAGTAAGACGGATAACTGCAAATATCACTGAACTTGGTTTTAACGCAGTAGTTCATGCAAGGCAATTTTTAAATAGCCGTTTTCCTGAGCTGTGGTTTTCTAAAAGTCGTAGAACAAAAGTTGTTGGAAATCACATTTAGAAGTTGAGGAGCCCTGTATTTTTTTAATTTAGATATATGTATGAAATCAAGGGTGTGTCCTCATGTCGATAGTTTTATTATTTATGTCTGCTTTCTATATTTTATCTTCCAAAGTATCATTCTCTTTTAAAATCAATTAAAATGTTGAAAAGTGCGAGCGACTGCAGTTGTCGAGGGGCGTCTTAAACGATGTAGCTTGTCAAATCTAGTGATGTATCACAAGAAATCTAAAGAAAGTGGTTCAAAGCGAAGTGAGCCGAGTTTATTTCGTAAGCGCAATGATTACACCAACTAATTTAGTACGTAAGTAGCCACTGAGACTGCAACTGCTTTCTATACCTTTACATGTTTCTATCATTACAACGTGTAGCATAATTTTGAAACTCTTATGATTGTCTTGGCAAAGTCCTGAACCGCAATTTAGACCCGCTTTAAAACTAACTCAAGATTTGACGCTGTACACAAGACAGCACGTCGACCCTTAGAATCAGAATCATACATACAGGGTGTTAAAAGACCGCCAACAGACCCGAAAGCCACGCATACTAGACACCAAAACAAAGTACTTTTTCGATTAATTATTGCTGGGAAATGATTTTGGTTTTTTAGGTTATAATTTTGAAAAATATTTTATCACGCAATGAACGTGGCAATTTACAGGGCTGGCTGGAAGAAATTTCTTTAGAAATAAGTCCGCCCTTGTACACGGTTTCTCACTATAATGTTATTTAAGTTTTTTATTTTTGTGTGCAATAAAGTGTATCAAACAAACGTGTGAGGCACAGAAGTCATATTGCGCAAGCGTAGGTATAAGTTTATGTCACTTGAGCTATAAGTGCAGAATACATTGCGGGTTGCAATTTTAACGTCGTTTTTTGTAAGAAATATTCATAATTTTGGTATGGCTTCTTGAGAAGGTATGTTAAGAACTAGATACTGAATACATTTCTGCAAAAAAAAAAAAGTTTTGAAAAGTCCGACTTTGAACCCCATTATCTCGGTAACCATTGATTTCCCAGGCATAGTTCCGTGGGCAAAAATGTTCATTATGATGAGGCCAATACGTGGTTTCCCGCTTTGTTGGCGGTCTTTTAACACCCTGTATATTAACGTAAACATGGGATTACGTAGGTGTTACACGCTAGCACTCTACTCGGTTACGTTACCGGCGACTTTCCAACAACACTGTACACTCCGACGTGCTGTCGTGTGTACCTAGGTCCAAGTTCACACTAAAGTAAAGTCACTTAAAGTATCTTGCGTGATATCGACGAGAAGTGTAATTTTTATTCCAACGGAGTGATTTTGGATTCTGCATTGGATGAATGAACTCGCCTCGTGGGATTAAAATTGCATGTTTTTTAGTATCGTGTACGTTTTATAGTTACCATACAGCCATTTCGAGACACTCCATTATCATAAGCTTTCCATACTAGCTGTACTTTTGGTATACATATAATGAGTGGATACTTACAAAATCCCCCTTTACACCACGAGCGAATCATATTGCAGCATTCCAAGACATTGCAGGGTAAATAGCTTAGCTTCTTTGTAAAATAAATGTAATACTTAACTTATATAATTAAACGTAACACATATTATTCATATTCACCTTTCTTTACTACTATAAATAGGCTAGAACGTAATAATTTACTGTATGAAATATAAATTTAATTGCGTAATAACATATTTATTTTGGCCTAATTAAGTATATAATTCAGTACATGACAAGTTTTAAAATTATATGTATTTATTAGCCTTTTGGCATTAAATCTTGGTCTTGGACTCATTTAATATTAAAACAATTGAAAAAAAAACATGTTCCTTTACCTGTTTGTATAAATTGTAGAAAATAAAACGTAAAACTGCCGTTATACGTGCTGTGGTTTATCCGTAAATGAATGGTGTGACGTGCATCAATGTAAATAAGAATTTTAAATGTAATAATCTGGAATCATTGTTTGAATGTCAATTTGAGGTGAGCGAATAATTTTTTAGTCAATTAAATGAGCACAGCATCTATTACAGCCTATTAATTTTAATTTTAGAAACGTTCTCGTGGTATTTAAAGCTTTATATCTTATTCTTATACTAAGCGTATGTTATTGTTACGTCTTCTACAAATTTACAAATGTGCATATGTTTTCAAAGCAATTTCTCAGCAAGATCCACTCACCACTGAGGAGGGCGAGGAAGAAGATACCAGAAAAACAGAACATTTGCCAGGATCCTCACGACCTAAGAGAATAAAAATATATCCACAGAATTGGAATGAAAAACGAATATTTAAAAAAAAAGGCTATTTTTGAAAATTTTACTTTTCCAGAGCTTGTAGTTCGAAAACGGATGGAAATATGGAAAAACTGTATAGAATCAAAGTTATAGAGAATTTTATAAGCTTTCATTTCAACTTAGACCACTTTTCGCTACAATGCACCATTTTAGAGATATAGGCAAAAAACCTAAAATTGAGACCTTTGTCACCCCCCCTCACCTCCTCACCTCCTAGACGTCAGGACTTTTAGTATGTTTTCTCCCTAAGCACCCTGAATAGGTTTCTGAAGAAATCGCTTAGGTTCACGCCCACGCACTCTACAACTACTATACTGACTGAACTATGAACCGATTTTGATAAAACATATCTAAGAGAACTCGCTAGAAAACCTGCGTTAATTTTTTTTTAAACCGCATCCAAACTGGTTCACCCGTTTAAGAGCTACGATGCCACAGACAGACAGACACACACACAGCGGTCAAACTTGTAACACACCTCTTTTTGGTCGAGGGTTATCAAAACCAATATTTCTAAGGCCCATAATATGAAAACGTATTTTTTCCACTTATTATAAATGTGCTTTAAAAAAACAAAAAGTGCCCGTAATATCAATCACAGTTTAAACCAAAAAGGCTAAAGTCTAATTCTTCATTCAAGATAGTACACTGACGTTTACGGTGTGACCAGTCTCTGGTGAAAATTAAATAGTGTGGTGACAAAAAGTTTGACATGAATCGAATTGCGTAATCGATATAATCGATTTATAGGCCGATTGATGAAAAGCTTATTATACGAAATTAACAAAAAATTTATTAATTAGTAATAAGAAAGTGTGTTTTGGTCCACTTTTTTGAGGAGTGTTAAATGCGTAAAAAATTGTGTTTTTTAAATGATCTATGGAAATATTGCGTTCCGAACGTTTTTTTTTCGTCCGGAATTCCTGACGCACGGGCTACCATGCGGAATTTCGTATTTCGCTTTTTTTTGTGACTGAGCTGAATCGCACGAGTGGAATGCATCACTATTACAATAAATATGGCAACATTATTTTGCAAAGTGACAGTTAGCATCTGTCAGTTTACTATCCTGAATAAAGAATTAGACTTTAGTTTAAGTTGGGACGATAGCAACGTGGCGAGAAAATCACAGTTTTTGACATTTTGTAGCTAAACTGAGCTATTTTTGTTCAGCGATTTTTCGTTCGCGGCAATACTCGTAACATAGTATTCTTTTCATTATTGTAAACCACAGAACAACAATAATTCAGCCGTTTATGTGTTCTGGTCTACGAAGCAGTGGCACTGCCCAAAAAACTTGTCGTAGACCAGGGCCCTTAGCCTGTAACGCAATGGTGCCAAAATGGGCTCGCGGTTGACGGTTTCAATTACGATTTATGAAAAGAATACTTTGTTATTTCCGCGAACGAAAAATCGCTGAACAAAAATAGCTCAATTTAGCTACAAAATGTAAAAAACTGTGAAAATTTTGAATTTCCCGCCACGCTGCTATCTTCCAGCCATAAACCCTATCTGTCGATTAATTTTCATACAAAATGCGAGGTTTAATCTATGGTCTGAGTTTAAACTGTGATTGATATTATGGGCTTTAGCCAGTCGTGTGTCTCGAGCAACTCTCCCGTGGACTGGTCTTTCCGCCGCGCCGCGAACGTGTGGGGCGTGCCAACAATGGTCAGATTGGACGATAAGGCCGTCGCCAAGCGAGACCGTATCTGGGTAGGCTGCGGACACACTGACCGGAGAACGCGGCTGCATATTTTATGTCAAAATCAATTTATAACTATAAAATAAAAAATAAAAAAAACCTTAATATTTTAGCTTCAAATTCTCCTCCTTGCGTCGGTATCCTCATCACTGAGGGTGGTGGTAATTCAAACGGAGCAATCCAAATAAAAATAAGCATCTCATAAGCGCCTGAACCGATTTTGATAAAACATATCTAAGAACACTTGAAGAATACACTTCTCTCGCTTCGCTTGCTCGTTCAATTATAGGTAAAGGCAGAATACCATCAGCGGGTGACCAGTTGGAAGACACAAAAAAAGGTATAAGCAGCTATGTGTTTCTTAATATTTTTTTACGTTTTGTAACGTTACTAGCTGGCTTCTGCGGCTTCGCTTATGTAGAACCTATATATTTTTTGCGATTAAATGATATTCCCCTAGTCTGCGTTAATAATATTATTGGATCTTTGTTTCAGAATTTGACTTTGCTTCAAGTGTAAACGCAGCCTTATGATTATTATTCCCACCTTCATTTTTGTGGAGCGGTGTGATTGTTACCGTTTGCCGGCTAACAACTCGAAGAATGGGCTAGAAGTTGTATACCCTTGTGTTCTACGACTCAAAGGACACTCAGGTACGTACTACAAAAGCTCAGATTACCTTTGTCACGCTGAAAAGTCGGTATTGTCATTTAAATTGCTACTAACTAGGCGCCTTCTATGGGTAAAGTTATAATGAGGATGGGATTTGGGTTGGATAACTGCCTCTAGAGTGCCTTATAAAGATTTTTACTCACTTTCAAAGACTCAATGTCAACGCCCTGACTTCTCTAAAGAACATCTTGAGTTTAAAGATGTAATATTCAGAGGGATTCCTTTGTCCACGGACTAACGATTATACAAGGTGTTACAAAAGATGCTAACTCTTTTTGCAGGGTAATAGCACCCGGTGATAGGGATCACCACCTAAATATTTTTTTGCTCTATCGCGTTCCGTTGATTTTTTTATTAATAAAATGTGAACGCTGTGGCGGGAGAAAAGTATTTTTTAAATATTGTTTTCATTGACTTTCACAAAAAAAATTAACAACTCAAAGCTATGCAAATGCACCTACACCCACAATCATGTGTTTAAAGCATAACATAAAGAAAAAAGTTATGAAAAGAATTAAATTTTGAGGTTATAAAATAAAAATTGTTTTTGTTTTTTTACTTTTTTTTACAGAATTGACACTCTGTTGACCAGTAGGTTACCCTGTAAAAAGAGTTAGGATGTTTTGTAACACGTTGTATTTCTGTAAGTAGGTAAAAAGGATTTCAGGAGGACATATCTCACACAAATCACAATAGGTCTGATACTGCGCGAGATATGAGCCATCGCGAAGTTCATCACTGCTCAGTCAGCCAGCATTAGTAAAGCTTTCGAACTTTTACTGGTATTCCTGATTGTACTTAAAACTTTTGTTTCTTTCAACAACCAGATTCTTTGAATAGATCACTCTAGACATTCTCAGTTTAATAAAAACCTCATTGAATAAGGGTCATTGAAGCCCCTATAAGTACAATACGTTTTCATCTGGTCTTATTATGTGTTAACAATCGACGCTTTTTGATTTACAACCGACAACAAATCAAGTTTAAATAACATACCATAGAGTGAAATAAACTAACCAGTTAGTTAGATGGGAGGTTGATGTAGCTTCAGGGTTTTTCCGGCGAAGTGCAAACTTCTTTACTGCCTTCTTTAAAATTGGATTGGTCCCTTCCTTTCCTTGGTATTTCACACCTAAGGGGCAAGACCTTAATAATAATAATACTGCCCACGCAACGCAATCACTTGAGCCGCCGTTCGGTCCCAAAATTTGAGAACCTGTAGGTTTTTTATGAAGCTTTGACAGCTCGATACACCTCTCTGCATCGCTAAAGACTGGGAGACAGACCATATCTACGTAGGAGGTTATGCTAGGCCTTTTTTAATGACCTAGGAGATGAATCGTGTTCTTTCACCCATGTGGTGGAGGCGCCACTATACACTGTGAAAATAAAAGCCCTTACCATAATTTTATACTTAGTTTTTTTTTTTAAAGTAAAACCTAAGATGTACCCGTGTAAAGGCGCAGGCAGAGAGCAGGTGAACGACCGAGGGCTGGCATTTACTGAAACCGCATTATTACACGGTGAACGCGGCCGCGCCGCAACCATTTGATATCTCAGCGGAGGTTCGTATACTTTGGTAGACGTACAGCTGTGGACCCCTTGATGATTTTATAGACCTACCATACCAAAGGCACAGAACCTTTCAACCCCTTACGACCTACCTAGCCCCTTTACGCTCCACGTTATTGAGTCAAGATAGACAGAGTTAGTTAAATAAAAGAATATGAATTCGCAAATATCACGCTTCGATTTCACATACTCGTACTTTTAATAATTTACTAGCTTTTGCCCGCGACTTCGTCCGCGTGGACTGCAGAAAAATGGTATATTAATTACTTTGCTCCTAAGCGTAAAAGCGTGAAAATAAGTAGCCTATGTGTTATTCTGATGTCTAAGCTATTTCTATTCCAATTTTCATCCAAAACCGTTCAGCCGTTTCAGCAGAAAAAGGATATATGCTTTACTTTTCTCCTAAGTGTAAAAGCGTGATAATATGTAGCCTATTGTGTTATTCTGATGTCTAAGCAAATTTCATCCAAATCCGTTCAGCCGTTTCAGCAGAAAAATGATATATGCTTTACTTCGCTCCTAAGTGTAAAAGCGTGATAATATGTACCCTATGTGTTATTCTGATGTCTAAGCTACCATCTCTTCCAAATTTCATCCAAATCCGTTCAGCCTTTCAGCGTGAAAGAGTAACTATTAGTAGGATGTTCAAATCTACGGCTATTTTGTTCGATCCATCATAGGTTACCTACTACAATGCATTAAATTCGTGAAACTTTGAAACTTTCACCATATTGAAAAAGAGAAAGCGTCAAGGGTACCTAGAGGGGCAGATACTCGTAGGTGGGCATTATGTGCTCTTGCTTTTATCTTATCTAAATGTTCCACTAACTAGGCACATGCCTTTTCGTACAAGAGAGCCCACTTTGGATTGGCGATGTTTGCATTTTTGTCATGCTAACGAATACACATCCTAAAATGGATATCGAATCAATCTGAATAGCACACCTATGTTCAAGTTTAGTGTTTTAGAACTGGACAAACAATATCAATCCAATAAGCAGTAAATTCACATTTTATACAACAAATCTGTCCGTAACGAATTGAAACATTGTTAATTTACTAGTATTTTATACTAAAGTTTATAACATGAGTTAATTAAGTCAAAGGGCTGGCCTTGACTCAGATTTACGATAGTATTCAAATGAGGCGAAGGGCACAAAATAAATTCAACAGAACTTTCACAAACCTACCTTGTTGGTCCAGTGTAATCAATCACTAGACTAGATACGTACCTATCCAAAGGAGGTAGTAGCGTAGATTTTATACTCCCGGAGAGGTTCATGGGATAAAAATAAAAAACTAAGAAAAAACATTTCCTCCCACGTCCTAAATAAGTGTCCTTCACTCAAGAGGCTAGGTTAGGCTTGATCTTCAGACTTAGTTTGGGCAATTTTCTTATAGCCATAGATTTATCACTAAATCTTCTCTTAACCACTTAATTGACCCGTGCCTAAGAAAAATAATAGATAAACAATGGCTGTGTGGACAGATCTGTCTATCCCGCGATCCAAGAAATTAAGTAGGTACCTAAGTAAACATCCTCTATCAAGACAAACAGCTCCATGTAAGGCGCTTGTGGTCTGTTTCAGTCTGACAAATGTACTTCTGTCACAGGTATATATTTATTTTGTATCGAAGGGCAGATAGCGAGATAACACAAGACAATGGTTCGATTCGATTGGCAACGCAGTCATGGGGTTTGATAGGTCTGGAAATTATTATGGACGCTTGGAACAAAGACTTGCCTTATGCTTGGCATATAATATTCTGCTGCACCTTTATCTTTGTCATTCAAGGTAGAAAGCCCAAAGAATAAAATGCACTCTAAAAACTACACGTAAAATTTAAAAAAAAAAAACTTCGTCATAAAGAACACAAAAGAAATAATTTTGCTTCTCTAGCCCCGAATTACCTATGTAGAGCAACTTCCATTCTCCTCTTTTCTTTTGATAATCGTTAGGCCGACTGACTTCCTTTCAGCCAGAATCTCCTCTCCTAAAGATCGTAAAAAATATTCTAGCTAGGAAAAGATCAATAAATCCTTTTGATGTACACTCTCCAATACTCTCCATGAACTGACGCGTAGATTAGATACTTACCGCATCGCATTGCAAAGGCTCTATAAAATCATGAATAGCAATTTCATCGAAAGCACTCTTTCTGTAAGTACTTATGTACAGTACAATAGGCTGCGCCGGAGTATCGGAGGTTAAAGTTCGCCGCGCTATCGGCTATCTAACACTGGCTGTGTTGCCATATCGTCTTTACTTTTCTTGAAATGAACTTAGAAATTCAGTTTGTAAATGATTGTAAGTAAGTAAAAAAATAGGCCTTTACATTTACATAATGAGATGATTTATACACAAGTAGCACCTTGACTCATACAATAAAGATGAAGTAACCACTCGCTCCCAATGTTTTATTCCATTTCCAGGTTTTTCTTTACTCCGATCGGGCAGTGAAGGAAGCGAGCATAGAAACTTGCGTCGCCAAGCGGTCGACGAGCAGCAATTAGTTGTCATAACACTGCTGGAGAGTTGGAGGCACCAATGAACTGCAAAAGCTCTAAGTAGCCGTTTTGAAGGAGACTGCGCAGGACGGTTCGTGTTCTGTTCTGAGGCGGGTACGTGATCTGGGTAAGTTTTTCCAACTTTACCCATCACACAAAATTCAAAAAATTCAAAAAGCTTTATTTCGTTACCAAAATTTATTATATTTTACAATTTGATTGGGACTTCCTTTTAAGTAAAAAATACCTGTACCAGGAAGCCCCGCTCTTCCATAACTGGCTAAAAATTTCTGAAATAGGTACCTATTGATTTATTAAGCTTAATTTTATGTAAAATTTAGTAATAAATAATAATATTAGATATGACTTAAATACATTTCAAAATTAGCACTGCATTGCGATTTCTTTGTACTTGCACGTGGTCTATCATTCCTTCTATCATTATAAACGGCTGCACGGGGTGTGTCCGTGAATGTTTTAATAAATTAATAGGGATTTTCAAAGCCAAATCATTGCAACCCTCGATTGAACTACGCCTTAGCCACAGGCGGCGCACGAGCGAAGCTTTCTCCGTGCCTTCTACGGTGAACTCTACAAGAAGGCAAGCACAATACAAGACTATGTACAATAGTAGTACGGTAGTACCTACCTAGGTACCTACTGCTAGTAGGACTATGGTTTTTGTGCCGATGCCCCAAGCCGCGTTCTCGACGGGGGGCTGTGTGGTTTTAGTCTCGGGACACAGTTTTTGGAGTTCCGTGATAGAAGGTAATTGAAAAGTCAATCATAGCTTCAGGCTTCAAGTAGGTTGGCCCGTTTTACCGAAAGGCAAGCAGATGTACCACACGACAGCACATCAGACTGTACACTTTTGTTGTAAAGTCGCCGGTAACGTAACCGAGTAGAGTGCTGGCGTGTAAGGGTCGACGTGCTGTCGTGTGTACAGTCAGCGTCATGCTATGATAACAAATAGTAGCTCTTATCCCGCGCGGGAAAAGTGCGACAATCGAACAAAATGGTGAATGCCCTATCTAACGTGACGCTGACCGTACTTTGCTAGTGGCGGGCCTGTCTTCGTTATCCTCAAAAACTCTGAAAATACCTTTATAAAGTTTCAAGAAAACCTTTTACAGAGTAGAAACATAATATGAGTTAGGTACATTTAGAAACAATGGGCTCATGGGTAAAGGCGCTTCCGGGGGTGAAACACCAACCCTGTGATAGAGCGTCCAAAACCTCACCACTGCTTTAGGTAAATGAAAGAATATTATGAGTAGGTTCCATACTCTACCTTTTCAACAACAACTTATCTTCACAGAACTATCACCATTCTCCAAAATTAAACCATAAACTTGTTTGCAAACAAACAAGAACTGCAAAGTTAAATTAATAACTAAACACCAGATTTTTATTGTAACTGTAATTTACAGTGCCTTTACGACCATTTCTCCGTAACAATGGCAAGGAATGTCACATACACAAGTGCGTTGGATGTTAGTATGACAGTTCAAAGGAATTGTCTCATCTCTTATGAGGGGGTTTCCCATGAGTCCAGTTTTTAGAGACGTTTATTTTGGTTTAGATATTTCGTTTTTATAACAGGAACATTGCAATTATTAACTAATAAGTGAGCTAAATAACAAGTGCATTGTTACTGAATAAAACTGCAATAAAGTCCCAAAAATATAACTTACACATACATTACATACTTAGTTAATTTAATAATGTCACTAACAACTTCTAGACTCTCGAATAACGACGCTACTTTAGCTCTTTGGATTAGAGTTCAACGCGTTGTCTGTGGTCATTTATTTTTTATGTAGAAGAAAATTCTAACAAAAAAAAATAAGGCTAATAATTTTACCTGCCCGCGGACAAAAAGGGTTTGGCTGGGCAAGCTACATTTCCACTTCACTGTCCGAGAGCAATAAACACGGCATAACATAACGCCAGCGAGCTAAGTATCTCTCCACACCGTGTAGTATTGTGTACTACAATGCGGCATGTAATTACCTCTGCGGTTGCAATACCACCTTCACTACTGCTATAGCAAGCTCCGAGTTGTGGGCCCGTAAAGCATATTGTTGTTAGAATCCGCAGGTCACCACACCGGTATTGGCTATAGTAGGTAGTTTTCCAGATAGATATCTAGGTACTCGATTCTACTATAAAATGATAGATATACCGCCATAATCCACCGCTTATTAGCGGCGGAAATTGCTACATAACGTGTGCATGGAAATTGTAGTTTTGATTGGCTGAAAATGTTGTGTGTGTCTGATGATTGTGAGGCTCGTCAAACCGATCCCACTCTAACTTTCTCAGAACTTTTTTTTCCTGTTTACATCAGCCTAAGTAGGTATTCGCATTTGTTTTTTTCCTCCCACAGCGAGGTCACGTCTCGCACCAAAACAATTTCGCAACTAGGTACGAGTAGGTAACTGCCTGTCTACTTTGAGGGCAACAAAAAGTTGTTTACTACATCGTAGGCCTCTAGGTTCTGATGTCATTGTCCACGATAAAATGGGCGTGCTGCTTGAGGTTTTTGGACCAAAGTGAGTCGTAAGGTATTCACAGTAAGAGTCAGCGTAGAACAAAGAAGTTGTGGGGCACATCATCATTACCTACAAACCAACGGAGTGGGGAACGATCTGTTGGTACATTTTGGTGAAGATATAAGTAGCTTTATATCTTCACACTTACCTACTTATTATAATGAGCTCTTGCCTCTCATTTTCCTTTGAAGTAAAAAGATGTAAAAGGACCTACTTTATGAATTTTATATTCTAACTTCGATAAGTAGAACCCAGGCCCGCGTTTCATATAACTGACATAAATATTTTATTATGACAATTTGATGTTCATTGATAGGTCGGTTTGTAAACAAACCTTTTTTGTAACCTCATGTCAAATCGACTACGCAATCTATATCGAATTGTCATAATAAAATATTTTTGTCACTTATATGAAACGTGCACCGGGTGTTAAATAATGTAAAGTCCAGTGTTCCCTGTGGTTTTTCCTCACAAATTATCACATTACTTACGCGTTTTATGTTCACACACTAATTGTTACGTACGGAATATAATAATGTTGTTCGTAATAAATAAAATTACCAAGCAGTGGGCTGAGTAGACAAAGGTGGCTACTCACTGTGGAGCTTGTTCGGTGAACTTACTATCACCTCCTTGATTGATATTTTCTTGCTTTTGTGCTCTACACACCATGGTTATTTTTATGTGTTGATAGGATCATAATAATAATCATCACCATCAGCCCACCTCTGCCCACTGTTTGGTATAGGCCTTTTTTCCCTCGTGTTACCTCTCACGGTCCCTTGCCATCCGCATCCATGGACCCTCTGCCGACAAAACGATGTCATCCGAGCATCGGGCTGCTGGTCTTCCTACTGACCGCCGTTCTACTCTGGTCCGCCTCTCTGTCACTGCCCTTGTCCTCCAGCCATTTTCCCACCTCGCCAAGTGACCTGCCCATTTCCACTTGAGACTCGTGATTTGATCACCAACATCGTCAACCTTCGTTCGACGACGGATAAAGACATTTGGTACTCGAGTCGGTTGTTAGGATAATCGGGGGGCAAATAGCGGCTGTCCAATCCACCATTATGCTTTATACCTATTCATACCATTGTACCCAGAAAATATACTATGCTAGTTTGTTATGGACTATTGTTAGCTGTATGGACTACCCGGAATAACTGAATATACTTTTTTTAACCCGCTGCGTTTATCGCGTTCGCGTCTGACTTACGCAATCTTATACGAGTAGCTAGCTACTCTTTTGTATGGATATTGTTTTAATCTGACATTGTTGTACGGAATTGGCGATTTCAATTTTACCGTAGATTTGGTTTACTCGGCTATGCTTGAATTATGTCATATAATTCTTTTGATCATTGAGCCACATTCTTCTTCTGTAGAGAAAGGTTCTCCTATTGCAGGTTGGCAAACAATTTAGCGTAACAAGAATTCGTACTTTGTTTAAACCACTGACGTAAGTTTTCAAGCCATTGTATTTTGGGTTTTCCAGGTTTCTTTTGGTCTGCTATATCTAAGTTGAAAGGGGACCATACATACATACATGGCCGAAAAACCTGAGCTTCCGGTTCTTTGCGGTCTTCGGTCTCTCTCGTATGATCATCCTCTGGAGAAAGTAGGAGATTCTGAGCAATCGTCTGTACAACCTCATCCCAAACCAACATTAGCGTTTGCTAATGCTGGGTACAATCTTTTATGACCTACCATGTTATGATCACAATTTAAACTCGCGTGAGTGACGAGCTTTATTTTATTTATTGGATCCGGTTTTGGTGCGACCTCCGTGGCGCCTAGCCATCGAAGTGCCGGTAACGGTCCCGAAATATAAATACGCTTAACGTTTTATCGACGATAAACTACCGAATCGACATTGTACGAACCTATAACTTAACTAAGTAGAGCAGTATCTAGTGTCATCGTCGTAATCCTAGCACAATAATTATTAGTTTATTACTAGTAATTTCCTCTCAATACTTACGAGTAAGTACCATCAGTGTAGCGTGAGTTCTACCTAAGTAATCCTTACACATGATTTTTTAAATTCTTGTATATTTTGTACAACTATAAAAACCATAATAAATTATTACTGTAAAGTAGGTATAACCAAGCTCCAGCGATTTTAAAATCGCTGGTAAACTCTTCAATAAATGCAGGTTCGGTATCCAAAGTGGCAAAACTCAAAGAACCATAAAACCAGACGCTTGGAATTCCATGCAGTCCGCTTTGGACTCGTGTAACATTTAATAATGTTACAAAATGTTGTCTAAAAATACTCGGCTAGCAACAAACCAGATTTATGGGTTCAGCCCACCGGGTAGTCGATGACATTGTCAATTCATAACTTATGTTCTTGTGCTTACAGTCGAAATTCTATCAGTGGAAAGGCAGACGCTGTATCGTCGAGGAATCAAAATTTAATAGTGATTTAATAAGGATTCAATAACGAGTTGCTCGTACTATTGCGCTCTTGCTTCGAGTGCTCACTTCGCTTCGTCATGCCATGTTTGGCGTTTGAAAATCGAAAACCATCGAAAACTCCGTAGGGCCAAGAAGAAATAGTGGTAGAGAAGGAAAAAATGCTCAACTAAAAAAAAAAAAAATATTCTACATTCGATTAGAATAATTTAACTTTGGTTTCACGATCTCCCTGTCCTAAGATCTGTGATATAGAGTGGCAAGGGTTGGGCAAAAAAGATAAAGATATCTACTAAATATTACCTATGGACGAGTAATAGAGTTAATAGTACTTATAATAGTAGTTAATGTAATCCCACCAAAAACATTCTGTAAAAACTAGCCAGGTCTCGATGGATCTGCTTGTTTATCTCTAAAAAAGTAATGAAATCTAGACAAAGTCGTGCCAAGTCTAAGGTTCCTTACTGCGATTTCTTTATTATTATAGTTAATGTTGTGAGACTTGGCCGTTGAAGGGTACACAAGCGGTTCTGGCGACAGATTGGTGCAATGGTGTCATGGAGCACCTGGTTTTGTACCCTTGTGTACCCTTCAACAGCCAAGTCTCACAACATTAACTATAATAATAAAGAAATCGCAGTAAGGAACCTTAGACTTGGCACGACTTTATCTAGATTTCATTACTTTTTTAGAGATAAACAAGCAGATCCATCGAGACCTGGCTAGTTTTTACAGAATGTTTTTGGTGGGATTTCACTTCTTTTTGTAGAAACGAGGGCATATTGATTAATTTTATTAGATTTTCTTATTTGACACAGTTTTTAAATTTGTGTAATGTTCGAGTAGAATAAAGTTAATCGTCCGACTATTTCTTGTTGAACGAGCGAGCGAAGTCCTCCGAGTCTGCTGGAACAATCCGGCGTTTGTATGTATGTATGTTTGTATGTATGAATGTTTGTTCGACGATAACTTGAGTAAATTTGGTCGGATCGTTACGAAATTTGATAGGCGGGTAAACTAAATTAAAAGAATTTTTAAATTCGAACATGAGCCAAATCGGTCGATGGGTTGCCGAGATATGGGGTTGTATCGTTTAAATGCAAAGCGCACGCGCGCCTGCGCGAATGGCGTAAGCAAAGTTATACATCTGTAACTGAGGTCGCGAGTTCATAGTTTGGAGCGAACCACTAGTGGGACGCTATAGGCTAGATTAAATGAAGATGTGTCCCACTACGCTGGATTTTTGCAATGACAGTCGATTTTTTAATGTACCAATAGTAGAAGGGGCATTACCATAATATCTCTAATAAAGCTGATACCAGCTGAGGGTTCTTCATCAGATACTTCAGACCTTAGATTTTTGACATCAAATAAAGCGGCCCACCAAGTTGAATATTTTTTGTAAGGGCGGTATATGTCGATCTATAATAGTTTGGTTGGGCTCTTGTGTTTTCTAATCAGGGTCACCAGGTACTTCCAGATCTTCGATTATCCTAGTTTTTATAGTTTTCCCTTTATGTGGCCATTAAACCCTAACTCTGTACCAAATTTCAGCTCTCTGAGTTTATGGGAAGTACTAGTTCTATTAGGGCTCTTGTGTTTTCTAATCAGGGTCACCAGGTACTCCAGATCTTCGATTATCCTAGTTTTTATAGTTGTCCCTTTATGTGCCCATTAAACCCTAACTCTGTACCAAATTTCAGCTCTCTGAGTTTATGGGAAGTACTAGTTCTATTAGGGCTCTTGTGTTTTCTAATAAGGGTCACCAGGTACTCCAGATCTTCGATTATCCTAGTTTTTATAGTTTTCCCTTTATGTGCCCATTAAACCCTAACTCTGTACAAAATTTCAGCTCTCTGAGTTTATGGGAAGTACTAGTTCTATTAGGGCTCTTGTGTTTTCTAATAAGGGTCACCAGGTACTCCAGATCTTCGATTATCCTAGTTTTTATAGTTTTCCCTTTATGTGGCCATTAAACCCTAACTCTGTACCAAATTTCAGCTCTCTGTGTTTATGGGAAGTACTAGTTCTATTTTGATGATCATGAGTGAGTGTGTGTCATAAATGCGAAACTTTGCTTTCGCTTAACTTCGGAACTAAATGACCTACAGACTTGAAATTTTGGATTTTGAGTATGTGAATATAACTTACTAGATGACGAAAATTTCTGCGTTCTCGTCTTATCCAGAGGTTCTCAAATAGGGGGCTGAAAATGCGGCGAAATGGTTCCAGTAAAGGATGGTACGGCAGTGTTTGCTTCGCGCTCGACCTGGCGGGGGCACTGCCGTGCCCCCAGATAAGATTCCTTAGCTGAACAGATGTTTACATTTTGCCATTACCTTTATGCATATAAGAGCCGGATCTCGCTGAATCTAAGGTTTATATTACAATTTTGGTCATCAGGAATAATAAAGAATGTAGGTAGGTACCGACTTGCATGTATCAATAACTTTATTTCGTTCATTACTTCATCAACGCCTCATAACATGAAGTTGAGACAGGTCCAATATGTTAAAAAGCGTAACACATCTCACTTAGTTAACAAGAAGGTATTAACAAAATACATTCATCGCATACCGTGCAGTTAAAAGTTTACTTATAGCGCCAATTACTCTTCGGAATACCATGCCTCCGTTTATACGACGTGTAAAACTTTTCTTATTTATGGCTCAATGTGCAGGAAACAGTAACTGATACTACCACAGCAGCTTTATTGTTTGTTATGTTTTTTTTCTACTACCTATCTATTGAACAACAATTTGTAGAGTTGAGTATGCAAAATTTGTGCAAAATGGATAGACTGGGTTCATATCTCTTATGGTTGTGTTGTGTAGTAACACCTTTACCATGCATGACAGTCTCAATCTCTACAAAATATACTTTAATCTCCATTATTGTTAGCTAGGTAGGTAATGGGTAGCTAGCTACCGTTTCATCTACTTATGGGAACATGACAAACTGCGAACTGCTATAAAGCGTGCGGGATCAGAATGGGATGGAACCTTGTCAAAGTCAATCGAAAACATACTGTATTTTACTTTGACAAGGTTGCATCGACGTGAGTTTGCTTACTGCGCGCGTCTCAGTTCCAAAAGGTCGCATCCCATTCTCATTCCGCGCGGATCTTCCTTACCAAACCAAGGTAATTAAACAGAAACCAATAGCTTAAACATTCAACCAAAGCAGGCGGGACTAAAATAAAAGTAACGTAGCAGGAAATGCACAATTTTCACAGTTTTTACAATGAGCCGTTTTCAAAGCACTTCATATGATTGGCGTTTATAGCCGTGCCCATACAAGAGCCGGGACATGACTGTAAAATTTCGCTTCTTACTCTTCTTCTATGATCCCTTTACTCTTCCCCTCGGAGTCTGGGGGTTAATTCTCGGGAATCTCGCATTCGACATATATCTATCAAAAAATCTCATGTCATTTCGATCTCGACTGCTCCCGAAGTCCCGACCACTCGAGTCATGTCGAGCGAAAAAGGCAAACATCTCGCAGAAATCTCTTATTTATTTATTTATTTATTCAATAATTTATTTATTTATTTTTGCATGACTTCGTGGAAATATTAGATGTGACATTTGCCCCTAGCAAATGTCACATCTAATATTTCCACGAAGTCATGCAAAAATAAATAAATAAATTGAGATTTTTCCTTCGAGATGTGTCGATTGCCAGATTCCAGAGAATTAGCCCCATGACATGACATATTTCCTTCGAGATCCATCGAATGCGAGATTCCCGGGAATTAGCCACCTGGTGCTCACACAAGGGCTTTCCATTCATTTCTGTTCATGGCTAGGGAGGGTAGCTCTGGCCAAGTTGATACCTTCTCTTTCGTCTCAGAGAGAACGGATTTCTTCCACGTCTGGGTCAAATTTCGCTAAGCACAGATTAATTTTGACAGTCGCATGCCGGTTCTTCTATGGCCACGCTGTTTTGAATGTGTGCTTTGAAAACGTCTCATTTTGTAGCTAAACTGAGTTTTTCACAGTTTTTTCAATTTTGTATTTAAAATTGCTGAACAAAAATATCTCAGTTCAGCTACAACATTGAAAAAACTGCAAATTTGGGCTCTTCCGCCACGATACTGTTGTTGACTCTTAGTAGATAAAAATAATTGAGTCAGATCAACTCTACATGGATGGAACTAGCGTTAGGTTGGTCGAAATACACGTGTAGATGTTCGTGATTGAAGCCGGTTAAATTTGTGCACATTGTTTTACGGATAACGAGGTGCTTATTTAGCCGGACCACCTAAAAAGTCAGCTTCTCAAATTGCCTCAGAGCCGATGGATTTCGCGGAGATACGAACATGATACTTCCATATTCGTAAAATTAACTCAGGTGTTAAAACTTGTTGCTAAGGCATTTAATTACAGCAAGCTACAGAACAGATGGAATGGTAGTAATACTCGGAACATTATGATGATATTATGAATCATCAAAAGACAACCGTGCAACTGTCACAGACAATTTAACATCCATCATAAAAGAGGCTTGGTTGGTCCCGAGCCAGCGAACGGAGAATAGACGCCGCCGGCCCAACGAAACTCTACCTCCTAGCCCATCACTGAGCGACTATTCGATCCGTATTTTATTTAACGCTCAAGTAATGTAACAAATAGAAGGAGTTCGTTGCCCCCGAAGACGGCGCACCACAACGCCTGCCACAAAAGAAATAGTTAAGGCGCTGGGCATAGTGAATTAACCCGCGCGCAAAAAAATGCACAAAAACGATTCCTGTATCAAATACACTAAAAAAAATTGGTTGTTTGTAAAGTAGGTTTACGATCGAGATGTTTACGTGATAACGTCTTATTGGTGATATAGAAAATCTCCATTCGTTTGTATGCCGCTAGAGTGAGAGAGACGGAAGATCGGTCCACTCACTCGAACGCTATGCCAGCCTCCGCTCGTGAGGATTCCGCGTGACAAGTTTCACGGAATGACTGGCAGCGCTCGAGATGAGACGGGAGATCGGTCCGTCTCTCTCTCGTTATACCTGCGATCGCGCTCGTGAGGTTTTGGTGTGACACAAGTTTCTGAACATGTCACCCGACTAAAACGATTTTAAAGACGTTATCACGTCAAAAATCGAAAATGTTCACATATCAAACCCTAGAATTAGGTGAGAGCTATCTAAAACAGCCAGTTTTGTGTTGATACCCATAACAGATTGCAAGATATTTTGTTTGAAAGAAAGTGCGCCGCCTATTTTTTTTCATCAAATATATCTTCAAAACGTTTATGAATGTCAACACGAAACTGGCTGTTTTAGATAGGTCTCACCTAATTCTAGGGTTTGATATGTGAAAATTTTCGATTTTTTTAGTGTATTTGATACAGGACTCGATTTTGTGCATTTTTCTTGGCGCGCGGGCTATTCACTGTGTACATCGCCTTAATATCAGAGCTCGAGAGCGCGCAGTGCCATTAGCTGCGGCACAAAGCCACGAAGTCATTTCATCCGTTTACTATTTGTCAGAGGCAAAAAAGCGCCTTGTCCACAATAATTACGGGACCGGCTCCGGAGAGCGCTCGTAATTCGTCATGTTCTGGTCGGCCGCTTCTAAACTGACTGATGAACGCGTCCATAATTTCATGTTTCCCGCCAAGCGGTCACGAGAGCGCGGGAAAATATGTTGCCGCACGCAGCCCAAAACTAAACGGACATAAAAACTCTCACGAATTTTCTACGTTTAACCTACCGAAGAAAACATGTTGACGCACTCGCATCAAGGACTCTACGGTACCTAAGCATGATCACTGATGGCATCAAGCGCAGCGAACTCTCTAGATACTTTCCTTGTCTACCTGTTCGTTCGTTGCCTTATTCAAAACCTCAGTTCATCAATCTTTCCCGTCGGTTCCATTCGAGCGCTCCTAGGCTGGCGTTACCAGGCAGTTTCATCCAAACCATGAATTCTTTCGAAACCTTTCCGATCACCAATTGGACGCGGTACGGAAAGCAAACGGCGTAGAACAGGGTTCGCCGACCGCATCGCCATCGATCAACACTTGAGTTTACTAATCAATTGATCACTTCGAAGACACATTTTGTAAAGTATCTAGAGGCATTGCTACTGATACGCATCGACGAGGAAGACGGAATAGCGTCTGAAGAAGGCGTAGGTTGTAAAGCTGGTTGCAGAGGCCACTTGACTCCCTTAAGAATTCCATAAAGACGTATTATTTGATAGGCTGCCAAAAAATCTGGTGTAGATACTTACCTAGTAAGTATAGGAGGTATCTTTACAATCTTGCATTCACATATTCGTTGTAAGTTGTAAGTCGCTCAGGTTCAACGACTCCGAGTTGGTTGTACCTATTCGTCACCTGTCATGTGCATTATGAGGAAGAGCTATGCGACAGCTAAGCTAACTACAGCTCTCAGGCCTTGACAAAGGGGGTCTTAGTACAGCTGATATTTGTCATCTTCTTTATAGCTCGATTCATCCGAAGACGTGTTAAGTTGGCTTATGTTAAACACAGTGATGTTTCTCAATTGGTAGAGCGCCTGCACGGTATGCGAGAGGTTGCGGGTTCAAGTCCTGTCCCGAGTGAATTTTTTCAACTTATTATAAATGTTTGAAAAACTTTTACTCATTTTGACGCTTTGTAAAACGCGAAAAGAAACCTTTGGTATGGATTCTTGAATACTTTATATCTGTGTTTGCGATAGTTTCAGGCACTATCGTAGTTTTCAGGCTAAGAAAAGCTTTGCTATAAAAATTTCGGCACGGACCTACAGTTAGTTGTCCTATCAAATCAAACAAAGGAACCGAAACGAAGATGTGTGTGCCCACACACGCCCCAAATATATTTCGTGTGAATATCAATCTAGTTCCATGTGGGTACTTTGCTAATAACACCAAACATGAAGGGAGTGATAACAGCATGCATGGCATGCGTTTAGCTGGTGAAAGAAGTGGCGCGCGCCGCCCGCACCGCGAGTCACACGACACCATGCGGGCGCACGCGCACCCCAAACATAACCTAAATTAATAAACAAAACGCTCTATCACACACCGCTCAGATGAGTGATGCAATGAACCTTTCAAATATGAGGGTTATCATTAAAAACGTAATCAAATAAGTCTCGCTTTGTGTTCCTGTTTAGAATTTTTATTTAGCAGAAACAAGAGCTTTATTCAACGCCCAGATAATAAGACTTCGCGTTCTCGTTTTGCAAGTTTTTTTTATTCTAATTATTATTAATCTCAGAGGCGATTTGTGTTTTTTCTCCAATCAACCACACACTGGGCTGCCGGATTATGATTAGCCGGTAATTTATAATTAAATGGCGCCAGCAATATTCAGAATTCGTTAACCGTCAGTTTCGGCTTCCCATGCTGTTGAGATGAAAACTCGCCAGGATGGAAGTAGGGCTCGTAAAAAGTGATTTATTCTGTTCTTTATAGACGCAGTGCGTCTACAAAGTAAATCTGTCTCGTGATCTCGTCCAGCCGCAAGGAGCCCTATGGATCTTTGATATAGCTCAGTGTTAAAGGTCTAGTTTGCATGGTCTTATAATAGGCGTGCCGGGGATAAAGGAAAATAGACGAAGACGAACGATGGTATCACACGGGGCGTCTCACTCTGAGGGCCGAACCGGTTCGTAGTAACCGGCGTAGGGCACTAGCCGAAGATGGGGCTGCGCTGGCGTATCTAGTGCTGCCTTAACATTGCATCGATAGTAGACTATCATACATAGACCAAAGAGATTGAATAATAGTTACCGAGTAGAAAGGCCTTATCACCTCGAGTTTTAAGCCCTTTGGATTGGCAACAAGGCCATAATTCAGGCACAATAAACATAACATGCCTAGAAAATTCTTAAAAGATGTACTTACATACTATCGAGACTCGAGTACTACCGTTGATGCCTCAAACCTTACCCCACTGCCGATGTAAAGGCGGCTGGATGGAACGCAAGTCGCAACGCAATGGACGAACTTGGCACCGGACCAGATGCATTCCCAAAAGAGGTCTAGAACGCACTGTTTATTTATGTTGTGTATCATGGCACGTTGGGCCATCATTTATCAGCCGGGCCGCCCCCGTACTACCTGGAGGCGCTCAGTTGACAAAGAAACTGCATCGACTGGACTCGGATGGAAGGAGCTAGAGGCTGCGGCGCAAGACCGTGAAAAATGAAGATTCCTTCTTCGAGCCCTATATCCCTGATAAGGGATAAAATTATATCATCATCAGCATGGCACGTTATGCAGCGAATGTCAGAGTATAAGAGGGGGGCCATCGATCCACTTCCTCGTCGGCCTCGTGGATCCTTCCATGCCTTCCTCTAATGACCACTGCGTGCAATGATTGACTGTAATGGTCCCGATGCCACGTTTATGGGCTAGCTAGAGCTTAGACAAATGGCGAGGACTTTGCCAATCAATCGATATTCTCCAGGCTTCTCCTCCGCCCATCACTAGACGTCGTTCGCACGTCCACAAACAAAGGAGGCGAGCGGGCGAGGAATCCGTCAAGTCACGGACGCGGCCCCGCGGTCCACTCCTGCGCACCGCGGCCGAAAACTAATCGAAACACTAGGGGCCGTCCACAGATTACGTCCCACGCCACGAGGTCTCGCTCTACGAAACTCCGTGTAAAAAGAAAAAATATCCTCGTTAAAATTACTTTTAATAGTTTCAAGTACCTACCTATGTTTCTACAAAAATTATCTTGGAGTGTAAAAATGTGTGATTATTCTACTTGTACACAAGACAGCACGTGAGACTGTACACTTTTGTTGCAAAGTCGCCCGTAACGCAAGTGAATAGAGTGCACGCGTGTAAGGGTCTACGTGCTGTCGTGTGTACACATAAAAGTACTTTTGTTACACTAAAACTTTCGTGAGCACTGCACATTTTGTATTTCGTAAACGGTTAAACTTACTTGTATTTATATCGGTGTAGGCGACTAGTTTCATGGAGCTGAGATGGCCCTCTCGACCCTATCATTATTATATTTCTCGATATATTTCCATATCTTGCTTTAAACTAGACACTACAGACAGCGCCTGTGAGTGGTCACCTCACCGATGTAGTGCGAGTGGACGTACCACTAGGTTATCGTAGGTAACAATCCTAAAAGCTAGGTATACTTTCCGCAATAAATTCAGAGAAGTGTTTTACAACTGGTTGATTCTACTAGCTAGATCATCACAGGAAGATAGAGCACTCCATGCTAGACTTGCTGATGCTTGGGATCGTCCATAGAAACTTCGTTCATGGATCGTTCTCGCTAGAGGTTTTACGTTTGAGTTTTCTCAGCCCAAAATTTTAAGTATTTATCGAAGCATTCCCGTAACTAATCGCGCGCTAATTACAAAAGCGAGCATCCGTGACGACTGGTTGAGGAAAAACTGGAGATACTTAGGTACACAGTTGAGAAATTCAAAATCGGGCATTTCAGTATTTTCAGTGCCGTCCTGGCTACGGCTCAATGAAAATCGACGTTTCCCTTCAAAATATCAAGTCGTCATTTTCCGTGCAGGCTTCTGAACACTATGACAGAGCAGCAACCTAGGGGAGGCACGCTCAAAGCGGGTAGGTTAATTTTGACCTTAAAAAAAACAATAGAATAAAGAAATCCCTTTTTATATTTTGTTATAATCATTTGGCATTATTTCACAACGAGATCACGCAAAGAAACATAAAAAATACTTCGTTAAGTAATAATCAATATTAAAAAACTTAAGGCGCTGGGCATAGTGAATTAGCCCGCGCGCAAAGAAAAATGCACATAATCGATTCCTGTATAAATTACACAAAAAAATCGAAAATGTTCACATATCAAACCCTAGAATTAGGTGAGACCTATCTAACCGAGCCAGTTTCATGTTGATTTCCAAAACAGATTGCAAGATATTTTGCTTGAAAAAAAGTGCGCCGCCTATTTTTTTTTCAAGCAAAATATCTTCAAAACGTTTATGAATATCAACACGAAACTGGCTGTGTTAAATAGGTCTCGCCTAATTCTAGGGTTTGATATGTGAATATTTTCGATTTGTTTAGTGTATTTGATACAGGAATCGATTTTGTGCATTGTTCTTTGCGCGCGGGCTATTCACTATGCACCGTGCCGCGATTTCCCATACAAACTGGATTTTACTGAAACTTGGTTTATATCAGTAGATGACCAATACGGAGGTTTGCAAATAGTTTTTTATAATAAAAAAATAGCCTGAAAGAAATTAGAGCGATGCGTTTTTCGCGCCGAAAAAGGTGTTACTTTCAGCTGTTATTTACTTACATTATCAACGTCAAGCGAAAACTAGGTATGATGATTAAAAAAAAACATGTCTTTGAAAATGTCTTTGAAGCATTTCTTTGAAAAAGTTGAAAATTATCATCCTCGCTCGACAACAATCATGTACCTAGGTACTGGGGTCGCATATTTACTAATTTTGGTGGGTTTTTTCAAGTTATCCATAATTTTCATGCTATTAAATCGCATTTTACCCCTACAGCTGACAAAAAAAAAGTTTGATGAAGTCTTAGTTTGAAAAATTATTTCGACTGGCTTTGAAACTCCATCTTTAAAAAATATATATGACTATAACTCGTGTCATTAAAGAAAACATTTAGGACGGAGTTAAAAACTTAGCGTTGTCTCGCTTTGACTGTATTAATTAGAGCGAGAGGGCGAGTGTTTTGAAGTTCATCCTAAATGTTTTCTTTATTGACACCGGTTATACCCTTGGTTATTTATCCTTTGCCCTGGGTCAAAGAAATTATCTACTAATTTCGAGTAAACAGACCCTGTCTGCAGCAGTTATTTCTTTGTAGAAATTTAAAAAAAAACCCATGATATTGTCTTACCTTCGAAGTGCGGGCGCAACCGTGGTGAGCCGACTCCCTGTGATTGATCAGTGGTCTTTCCTTCAAGCTGCACTTACCAACACATTCTTGATTTGTGCGTATAGTTGGGCGGCCTACCTGCTTTGAGCCTGCCTCCTGTATCTGCCAACCTTCACTGTCTGCAAAGTTTTCTTGCTGTAAAATAGCTACCCATGACAATGTGAGTCTGTAAAATAACGTCGAATTTATTCACAGTGAGTGAGTAAATAATAGAGGTAATATTTTTCAAGTAATAAAACGAAAAAGCCGTTACGCCTAAGCATGCTCACGTGACCCGGATCTGCCTCCGCCGTTTTTTCGCGCAATCTTTACATACCGACTTGTTGGCTGTTGCTAGCCAGTTTGGAGTGTGCGTAAAAAACTTGCGAATTTGTTGTGGATTTTATAAATGTGACACTTTATAACAATCGCCATGCAATTACAGACTTGTTTTACCCACAGCTCGAATGTGCAAACAATAAAAAAAGGCGTGAAATATATTTTTAATTAGCTACCTTGCGTGGTTAGAGGCATCGAGGAATCAATAAAGAGCCTAACGGAAACCGCCATTAAAATATTCTTTGTGAACAAGGCATTGTGTGGAATCAAATTAAAAAAATAACACTCTAGCTAGATGCGTGTGCGTGTGAACGTAGTCTGTTCCTGGCTGTATCGACCGTTCCCGCAGCGCTTGCGCACCCGCACCCCTACCCCAATGCAGTGTGTGTCAATTCAATGTCACGCGGAGGTAAACAAAATTCACTTTTGTCAAACCACAAATACCTAAACTAACAGTATTTATTTCCTTTTTGTGATTATGTATAGCAGTATAGCCGATAAATACGACAGAACGCCATTAACAAGTCTAAACTACAGGGTGCACTCTAAGTCGATAGCGGAACTTTAAGTGGGCTATCCACTGATCAATACAAACAACTTGTACTAGGTGGCGAAAAAAATGGAGTGAAAAAAATATCAGCTGTTCCATACAAAACGTCGACTCAGTACTGCGCCAAATGTATGAAACAGCTGATATTTTTTTCGCTCCATTTTTGTCGCCTTCTAGTACAAGTTGTTTGTATTGATCAGTAGATAGCCTACTTAAAGTTCCGCTATCGACTTAGAGTGCACCCTGTAGTATTTATTTTCATTACTTCCCTTCTCAATTATACCTCTACATACATATTCTAACCAGCGAGAGAGATAAAAATGTTTTTTTTTTTCACTTTTCTGCAATATAACCTATTTTTCTCATTATAGAGGGTTGGGTACGAGCTTAACGTAACATTGATTTGACAAGCTCTACACGCACGCTTTAAAACCACGATATCGTTTATTGCTTCTGATTATGATGTGAAAACCCGTAGTAGCCTGCTTTTGTTGCTGGTAGATACCTACTAAATACAAGTAGGCAGGAACTCAATGATCAATTGGTAGCGGAACACAAATAGAACTGTTATATTGAACATCTTCTAGCTAGATGATAGATGAACACCATATTATAGAATCATTGGCAGACCAATCTATATTGAAAACTTGTCCTCAACGACCAGGGTCCATTTTCCATTCAGTCGTTCTCTCAAAGCTGAGGATCGTGGCCATCATTGAAGTGGCGGAGAGTAGAGTTCTCCATTGCGCTCTATCACTCGCGATGTGGATCAGTTCGTGCAAGTGTTTTTGCGTGGCTTTGGTCATAATATCCGTCCATCTAGCGGGTCGTCTGCCTCGAACTTTCTTATGTACGTAGGTAGATTTCGGCGATAGCTGTCAGATTCTAAATTAGTCAATTTTGTTTTAGGTTGTATTCTGAAGTTGTCAATTTCACTTACCTTCTTCGCTAAACAATTTTACGTTACACCTTTTCTGAATATAAATTAACATTATCTTTTGTAATGATCGTGGTTGAAAATTCTTGCTCTGGAGCAGTGATAGAGTCCACTTGCAAGAACACACAGAGCCTCAAGTCTGTAACGGTGGTGGCTCGATGTGGTTTCGATAGGTATGAGAAAAAGGACGAAAAAGTCGCAACAACTGTGAACCTATCAAAACACAACTGCGTTACAGACTTGAGGTCCTGTTCCTTTTGTTTCTTGTAGCAGGTTGTAGGCTTGTAGTGGGAAAGATACCGTGTATGAAACTAAGTATCGATCGACGCATTTAAAAGGCTCATTTCCCACCATTGCTAAGTAAAAACATGCATCAGGTTCTTGCGGTAGTAATATAAAAAAAACTGAATGTGGCTGTTTCCTGCATCCTTCTTAAAAGCAATCAGTGTGGGGCCCGGACGCGAAACGGCTAGGGAATTATTCGCTAGTTACCTTGGGACCCTTGTAGTTCTTAGTGTGTTGAACATAAGTGACAATATTGGATGAAAACGAGGAAGGTGGTCTCTAGCCTCCATTTCCTGTACCTAACTTCGAAATTAGGTACATAGGTAAGTACTAGTTAGTTGGTAAATATGCCTAAGTATACGTACCTACATGTAAAGCGCCAGCTGCCTACACCACATCCAGAACAATTTCAAACCAAAGGTCAGCCTTGCTACTTTGTTGGTACTCGTAATTCTAATATGCAAGTATCACTTGATGTGGTAATCTAGTTTTTTGCCAACTCGCTGTTCTTGCGGCTCTCCCCACCACCGCCTAAGCTATTTGTACTGATTTGCATATTAATTGTACACAGTGTTGTTTCTTTTTTTCGCTTCACTCACAGTAGGCCGTAATTTGCATAGATCTTTTGTTTTAAATTTCAGCACTTTATACAAATTGAAATCGGTTGGTTTATCTTGATAAGGAAGTAACTACACGCGTTCCTATCTACTTGCATAACTAACCACCACTTCCATCTATGTAACCCATCTAACCAGCCATGGTTGGGCATTCATTATAGCACTTCCCACGTCTTGACTATACATCTTCTATGCATAAACTGAAAACGGTTAAAAACCTCTGAATAATTACAAATTTTCATTCAGTAGGTACCTAGGCATATACTTACCTAAAGTAACTTTTGGTCAGACTCCGCGGGATCAAAGTCATAACAAAAAATAAGACCTAATATCGACAGTAACATTTTGTCCCTTACACGAGACTTAATTGAAACAATAAATTATTTATCTATGCTAGCATCCACCTCTGAGCTAGATGATAGACTTTAGCTCTACCGATGTGAGTTCTCGTAATAAATCCCGAGTGCTTGAGATCGATCTGACATGGACTAATTAGCGAGGTTGCCTGCAACGTCCGCTTCATCCCACCGTGATGAATTGAAACAGGTTATTTGTAAGAGGAACGAGCGCCTTAACTGAGGCTGTTTTGCCTTTTCATGTTCTCTTAGGTCTAACTCTGTGATAAAACATCATTTTAGATGTACGATGGTCCTTCGAATCGACGGCATGGCGGCATTCGTCAACCACGTGGCCGAAGGCAGGTGTATAAACAAAAAAAGCAGAGTTATCTCACGAGGCCAATATCAATACTGTTCTATCACAAAAAAGAGTTAAATATCTAAAACATAAAACAAATGAATATTCATAGGCAACAAGCACACACACTATGAATAATTTTAATGATCGGCTAGATTATTGCGCGCGAACCGACGCCGGCGTCTTTTGTTTTTTCCCCACAAAGCCTACGAGGCACTGAACTCTGACGAATGGACACGCTGTATGTGACCTTACTAGACTACCAAGAAGCATCGAACGTAGAGTTATGGTAAGCATGTGCTCTACATACTGACACAAGTTCACTACTTACCGAAAAATCCTCCGCTGGCTCTGTTTTCTTAGCTATAATTGCCAAACCATACCTACAACAAGCCAGTCCGGTGATCATAGAGCTTTGCTACGAAGACAGAGTTATATTTTAAAATCGAAGGCTGTGCGGGCGAGGTCGTTTTAGATTCGGGGGTCGTCGGTTGGTCACGGCACGCTAGTTCTTGATTCGTCAAGGTGTTGCCAGTAAATGGGATCCTAAAAAGTGAGCCTCCGCTTCGTTCGCTCCGGGGTGATTGAACGCTGCCTACTACGTGCTGATGGATGTAATACCGCGAGTACCTACGCACCGTCTCATCGTAAAATGGTCTTACTGAGTCCACGAGCCAGCAATCGACCTTTGCAACACAATTATTTATGGCAAGTCGTGGTCTTCGTAGGTATTGATGACGTCTGCGGAAGATTCGTTGCTCTAGATTCCATAAAATAAGTTTATCATTTATGAAAAGCGAACAAATATCGTTAAAACATTTAAAAGAACTCCGGACAAAGGGACGAACATTGACTGTTATTACGGCCATCTCAGTTGGAGCCTCTTAGGGGCCATCGCAGACTCTTCAGCTATTGTTAAATGGTACAATTTGATAGTAAATTCGACGTAGCCACTCGTGACGCTGAGTCACGAAGATCGTTGAACCGGCCGCCATCTTGCGCCACTGCTCGCGTCTTCATCTACCCGCGTACCCTGCGCCCGCGCCGCGGTGGAACCTCTTCTATCTAACCGCGGAGGGCTGGGAATAGAGGCTTTGACGAACCGGTATGAAAGCAATTTGGCTTGCCACCTGTCGCTGACGTAGGATATGACACGTGACGTCATTAAAATCTATATTGTTAGGGGGGAAAAGTCGCAAATAGCATGCGGGTGCGTGCGTCATGTAGGTTAGGTACAGTCGGCCACAGTCTCAGATACCCCTTTTTGTTCGATTGGCGCCCTTATGCCGCGCGCGGTAAGAGCTGCCATGGGGTATCTGAGATTGTGGCCGACCGTACATAAGATAAATATTTAGACCACTTTCAGTCGTGTCATTTCAGTTCAGCAAAGAAGGGATAAGACAGGTTGACAGAACTGCATCCTCTTTAGGTTAGACAAAGATGTCAATCACACCGTAACCACATTGGGGTCATATAAAGAGGTCAGCCACAGTGCAACCTCTGTAGTCAACACAAATAGGCCGATCACACTGCATGCAACCTCTTTGGATCAAACATAGAGAACTAAAACCCTCATATTCTGATCACAGTTTTGTTTTTTACTAGTCACAGAACTTGAGTGGACACCTCAAATGGACACGATTTTCCGCCGACCGCAGTAACAACATTATAAGCGCACTGTCGATGGCTCCCCGGGTCCGATCGGAGCCCCGCAGCAATCATCATCCTTGTGGTGTACCGGCCATTTTGCGGCGAGCTAGTTTATTGCGCGGTAAACGCCGCAATCGGTACAGAGAGCAGGCTATCGTGAGGTAGGGGACGAAGAAGGCCCACTCTGTAAACCACTCGCAGGTTTCCCGCACGATGTCAGGCAGGGCCATGGGCCACAGTCTGTGATGCAGTTGTGTTTCGATAGGCTACAGATGTTTACAGGTTGTTAGGACAAAACCGCCCTTTCCTCGTTTTGTTTTTTCTCATTTAACGCTGAACCTATCGATATCACACTGAGACACAACTGCGTTACAGACCCGGTTGATGGTTGTCAGTTGTCAACTTGTCACTTTGGATATAATAAGGGATTTTCTGACAGCTAAAAAAAATAAAAACATAGTTCTAAAAGCTGTGACAGATGGCGTTGATACGACATGTTTTCTATCACAAAGTAAATTAGTGCTTTCTACAGCGAAAATACTTCTTCACTTCATGGCTGTGTGAGTTCATCTTTCATCGTCATAGCCGTCATTCCATTTTACAGTACATGAAAAAGTGCACGACTTTGTTAATGTTCTTGTATAAGTGAATGGTAAATCCGGAAACACTTTATTTTGCTCCACAACTAATACCTAAATGTGTTTGGACTTATGTACGAAGGCCAACGAGCGCGAACTGGCATAAAAAAAGAACATGTCTCGTCAGCGACATCTACTCGTAGTTACAAATTTGGAACTACAACTTATGAGCTGTCAGAAAATTCCTTATTACTACAAAGAAACCAGTCTACGCTCAAATGCCTGTTACTGAGGTTAGTCAACTACTCAAGTACCGAGCCTTTCTCAAGCATGAATGAGGAGGCAGGACACAGGTCTTGTCACAAAGAGAAGTGCCCATGCCCACTGATATTTCGTTTCAGTTCTCCTTATGTTTTCCATGTTGACAACATTACTTACTTTCCTATGGACTAAAGTAATAGATAGGGAAACAGAACGTGGTCCGGAACCTCCGTTCCACCAGAAGGCTCAGGCCCCTACAGCCTGTCTTTCTTTCAGTAGCGATACTGTGACGTCACCCCAGTAGAGTCCTGTAGAGAAAAAACTTGCAAAAAACTCGTGCTCAATTAATCGGAATTCACGCCGATTAGGCCGAATACAAGTTTTGGTTGGTTACCAATTTTTCGGTCCATTGCAAAGATATTGGAGGCTAAGGTGATTATACCCACTTGCTCGTCGAACATATCGAGCTTTGGCACCTCGAAATACCGTTGTCTTTCCAACTCTACCTAGGTACCAAAATTCAGGGAACTCAGCATTACTTATCATCATAAAATACTGCATAGGTAGGTACTTATGTACATTAGTTTCGGCCTGACCTGAAAAATAAGCCTATGAAAAGCTGACTGTATAAAAATATAGCTGCTTAAATTAGGTATGTAAGCCATAGTAGAGTTGAATTGCATTTCTCGGCAGGTGCAAGCGGTTTTCCATGAACTAAACTCTTGTAGGTAGGTTCTTCGTATCGAGGAGGTATGGCATTTGTATAACAGGGTTTTCTATAACAACAAATGATGCCGAGGGCTAAGGAATCACTGTAAAAATTATGTGAAATCATTCTATGGATATAAGTTGCACTTCTATCTAATGATTCAGCGTCATAGAAATGACATCGACGCGCGGCCGGCAACCACGTCGAACATAAATGCATAAAAATCTTGTATGTTTTTAAGTTCCGAGCCTCCCAAGGTCAAAATGGAACCATTACTTACAATAATTTGCCAATTTCAGTAATTTAAAGAGCTGCTAGGAATATTTGCGATAGGTACCAACTAATTATACCCATGAGAGAGGTAGGGTTCTGTTTAGGTGGCATTTGGTTCGTAATAAACCCTCCAAATAAGTACTGACCGAAATAAATCGTTATTCCCTCCATAGGTCATTACCTATGTCTCTCTCTACACGTGTTATTGTTTTATTGAGAACGCTGCACGAAGCAAAAATGCTGAAATACTACAAGAATAATAATTTAAGTATTTAATTATAGTACGTAATAGGGTACTTTACTTGGCTTCTGCCACCAAATTTATACTCATCGGATTTAATAGAGAATGATTCAATCTTTGCCTTTTCTTGGTGGTATCTGGTATCGTATATCGTTCCTACCTAGTATTGAGCTTCTCTTCTACAATTGTTTGGGATAGTGTAAGTTTATTGAGTCTGCATTAATTTTGATTTCGAAAACTTTTTCTAGCTTAAAAGTAGATACAGGACAATTTTTAAATAGCCTTTTTCCTGAAACACGTCCGCTTCCAAATGTGATTAGATCAGAATAATAATCTGAAACGTTCAATGAATAAAATAGTATCGAGCTTTTCGAAAAGTCGTAGAACAAAAGTTGTTGGAAATCACATTTACCTAAAATTTGGGGTGTCGAGGAAAAAAACTATTTAAGACTTGCCCTGTATATTGTACCTTAAAACCATGAAGACCTTCAACCCATTTTTTTATTTTTGTCCTTGGTGGGATTAGATTTCGTACTTCACTTCGCCCATTCGCTTTTGCAAATCTTTTCGACCTATCTTCACTTACCTACTCATGTACCAACACACATACCTACACATGTAACATCTGTGGAGGAAGTAAGCATCCGGAACAAGGTCCTACGTATGTACTTAGAGCTAGTGAGAGGTAGAGCAGAGTCTTAAGTATATAATTTACATGTTATGTACGGTCAGCAACACGGTAGGATACCCCATGGTAGCTCTTATCGCGCGCCAATCAAACAAAAAGGAGTATCCTAGCATGTGGCTGACTATACTAACATAGGTACACCAGGGGCTTAAGTCTGTAACGCAATGGCGAGTCGATAGGTTCCCAGTAGAAGGACAAAACCGGGTTTTCCCCGTTTTTCTCCTACAACCAGGAACCTCTCTAGAATTTGAATCAGAATATTCTTTGCTGAACCTACCAGAAAAACAAAAGGACAGACATACAGGACAGACGTTTTCACGGCTGTAAAATTTCGCTGTTTCTGAAGATATTATTAATCTGTGTAAGCGAAATTTAACAGCCACACCCCGGTTCTTGTATGGCCAAGCCTATGAGCGCCATCTACCAAGGGCTTTAAATTTAGATTTTAACTTAGTTGAAAACGGGTCATTGAAACCTACAACTGGGACTGAGCCTATCGAGGCACCATTGCGTTACAGACTCAGGCCCCTGATTTCCATTCCGTTCTATTCACACGCCTGCCTCATACCATACGTGTGTTTTTCTATCTCCCGATGGTTGATTTGATTTTTTTGCACGCGATGTTCCTGTGCGTGAGAGTGAGATGATAATTTACTTATTTAAAGTTCACCAACGAACACCTCTCGCTTGCTCTAAGGTTTTATGGTTGGGCCAAGTCTATGACTAAAGAAAAAGGTCTAAAATAATGCCAAATTGCCAACGTAGCGAGATAAAGAATGAAAACAAACTTTCAGGGGTTCAAAACATTTTTATTTGAAGAAATTATGTTTAAAATTGTGCAACTAGGTATCTAAGGGTCGTCATCTGTATTACTAGACCTAAAATCTTAATAAGTAATTAATATTATTTCAACCGTACTACAAAAAAGAAAGGAACCAAACGAAGCACACATTGTTTAGGCTTTTCCAAGAAAACCTGTAAAAGACAGATTAGATAGCCGATGTCCATAATCACAGGGGTAGAGCAACAACCGTCAAAGTCCAACTGTTTCTAGAAGAATCCACCCGTGTAATTACTGCACCACAAACTTGTCCCTTTTACAAGGAATCACCTCTATTACGAAGGCTGTAGATGTTAAAATGTCTAAAGTAAAGTCCAAGTTTTAAGTTGGTGAGGTATTGTAAGTGCTTGCTTTAGATCCCAAGATAACATCACGGCCTTGTCGAATACGTAAATTAGACCCTAATGACTTACTGGCCGTTGGAAATGGTGCCTCCAACTCAAAGTAAACCTTGGTGAGGTTTACCACTCTTATAATGAAAGCTATTTTACTTTGTCAAGCATCTGTGGGTCTTTGTACGTAAAGCTACTTTACGTATCCTACGTAAGTAGTCCAATTTCTACAGGCTTAATTTTATGTAGATGATTTTTTAATGATTCCATGTTTTCTTTGAATACTTAGATACAATAGTCCGACTTAAAATAAACATTAAAACAACAAGGACCTAAATCTTGCATTAGGTCATTAACTTCTGGTTTAAAATGAAGGGTTCTCAATTTATCTATACTTACCTATTTTTATGGATAGGCTTAAAACTTTCAGTTAGTCAGTGGTGGGCTCTCTTTAGAGGTAACTAGCAGAGATGCTACCTATTGAAAATTGCGGCTTTACAGCAATGTTTCCTTACAGACTAGGGCCTCTTTAGTTAATAAAGCCTGGGGTACACGAGTAGAGTTAGCGATAGAGTAGCACGGTAGAGTACCTACCACGGACTATCCTTCTTATAGATATACAGTTTTGTACAGTAAGTACCTACTTACTCCTAATTTAGTAGAAGAGTGGGTACAGGTACGGTCGGCCACAATCTCAGATACCCCATGGCAGCTCTTACCGCGCGCGGCATAAGGGCGCCAATCGAACAAAAAGGGGTATCTGAGACTGTGGCCGACTGTACTACCTACCTACACGTGACAGCGCGTAGACGCTTACACTTTCGCTGCAAAGTCGCCCGTAAAGTGAGCGAATATAGTGCTCGCGTGTAAGCGTCTACGTGCTGTCTTGTTCTCAGTCGACAGTACGTAGACCCTTACACGCGTGCACTCTATTCACTCACTTTACTTTACTCTATTCATTCGGGCCACTGTCAGAATACCAGAGTCACGGGCTGGTATTCTGTCACGGGCTTTTGGACACTACAGTACACGCCGTCACCCGAACCATATGTTAATTTAATTTAATATAAGCATAATTATTATGTCAACTTATTGTTAGCCCCCGCCTATCATCTTAGGGGGAAAGGAGGTATCTGAAAACCAGCGCTCCCCGGGGTCACAATGAGGTTCCGGGGCAGCAAAAGCTGAGTCACCTCCTTTTGCCTCACTGATCTCATTAGTTATAAGTTTCATCCTATTGTAAAAAATTCTTTGTGAGGCAATAAACACCTTTTTATCTTATCTTTATCTTTATCTTTAGATACCCTAATCTGTTTTATGTTTTGTCTGATATATTTTTAATTTAATGTGTAGCTACCTGTATCAATTATTGAATTTATGTGTGTGTTGTGGTGTCTAAATAAATGATTATTCTATTCTATTCAGTTACATTACGGATAAATTTGGAACGAAAAAGCGTCTACGTGCTGTTGACTGTACTCCGCGGCGCAAGTAACTGCACCACTAATTAGAACCTCTCTCTTATATTATACTCCACTGTATAAGGCGCACGCAACACTCCAATGAGAAAATTTATCTAGAAAGGAGGCTAGGTGTCCTGCGTAACAGGTCTCCCTAGTGCAGGCACCACCTCCCACAATAATCAATGTATGTACATTTATCCTGTTTTAATGCGAACGAACAAAACAATTAAACGAATTTATTATTATCATTATTATTACTGTGCTACTCTAATGCTAACTCCTACGTACTCGTGTACCCCGGGCTTTAGTGTTCCCACCGGTTCAAGCGCGTATTCCGTGGAACTGTCTAATGATGGAGGTAGTTCCCACACTACTTCGTCTTCCGCATTGTCTGCTCCATCAACTGTTACCATTTCGAGAGCCACCGCGGCGTCTTCGATCCGAATATAATGTTTGCTGCTTAGAGAAAGTTAGCTTCGGTCTATTTGCAAGTGCGAGTAACTTCTACCTTTGCTTTTCTAGTTTCAATTTCGACAATTTTGTTACAGATCCTTTTAGGGTCTTTGAGGTAGGTGGCTAAACCCTGGCTGAGCGCTATGAGCCTAGATTTCGCTTTTATTTTACTTGATGTTTTTGAATAGATACATAAATACCTTTTTTATCTTGCGTTCATAATATTCTATGGATGAGTTTGACATTTATTACAGCGTTTGTGACTAGGAAAATGCCCACTTACAACAAAAGTTTTATTATTTACTAGCGTTTGCCCGCGACTTCATACGCGTGGACTACAGAAACTGGATATGTGCTTTACGTCACAAACGCTGCTATGAAGCCTATGTGTTATTCTGATGTCTAAACTATCTCTATTTCAAATTTCATCCAAATCCGTACAGCCGTTTCAGCGTAAAAGAGTAACAAACACACTCACTCACTCACAAACTTTCGCGTTTATAATAAAAGTGGGATGGGATCATTATAATAACCGCGCGCAACGTGCGGACACCCCGGCCTTCTCAAAGTGCGCAAGCTATGTGGCGCCCAATATTGCGAGTGCGGCCGCAAGCGATAGTAGAATAGTTAGGGAGATGATTTATGCTTTTTTGTTATTTTTAAATTTGTTTTGCTTCAGTATCGTGTAAATAATCACGCCTGAGTCGGGTGTCACGGGTGTCACTTTACAAAACAATTTGCCGGATTTTTATAACGCTGACACTTAAGGGTCCGTATAAGGCTAACTAGCGCCACCAATGTTGAAAAAATCATATCTTCCTTTAGAAGAAGTTTCTGGAAAAATCCTAAGATGAGCCTATGCGCCATGCTTTTCTAGATTTTTAAGTGTAGATACCCTCTTCGAAATTTACTTTTAAGCTAAAAAAATTTCGATAACCGCCAAAAACGGCCGTTTTTGGCGGTTATCGAAATTTTTTTAGCTTAAGACTAGAAATTGAGTTGGGTACCCACACTTAAAAATCTAGAAAAGCATGGCGCATGAGCTCATCTTAGGCGTGAAGTATACAGAAACGGCATAAGGCGTAAGGCGTAAGGCGTAAGGCATACGGCGCAGAGCAGGCGTGGAGCAGATAAGGCATGAATTATACAGAAACGGCGTAAGGCGTAAGGCGCGGCGCTCTCCTCTCTCTTTCTCTCCAATACATACTGGGATTAGTTTGTGTAATTTCAAAGTTACGTACATTTGTTAATTTGTAGTAGCAATACCACTCGCTAACTGTGAAGGAAAACATCGTGAGGAAACCCGCAGCTTAGTTGGCTCCACACGTATTGACTTGTCTTTTCTGTGGGCTAGGCCGACTAAGCTGTCAGCATAGTATAGGTGCTGGGCAAGCCTACTCCATCTTAAACAATGTCCCAGGCACTGCAGCGCCGAGTGGTTTCTTCACCCATCTAGTGTGAATGAAGGTGCCACTGGACGCTGGATAAATCATCTCATTAAGTAGACGAAAAGGCCTTAGTTTTTTTTTAGTACACTCTGTCGTGTTGTCGTGTGTACATAAAATTCACTATCGTCACATATTTTCTGCTCCTACTGTATAACAAACGGCATGCTGCTTGCGCGCCTCTCCGGTCGCGCCTGCTAGCGACGCGGAACAGGCGACGAAACGGCATGCCTGCGCCACGCCGCTTCAGTATAATTCAAAACGTGTCGCCTCCATACATTTTGTATTGAAATGTTTTGAAGCGGCAAGATGCCTGCGCCGCACCTTCACCTTACGCCTTTTCTGTGTAATTCAGGCCTTAGGATTTTGTCAGAAACTTCTTCTGAAGCGAGATATTATTTTTTCAACATTGGTGGCGCTAGTTAGCCTTATACGGACCCTTAAGTTGAGCCGTGATAAAATTAATTGGCTTGCGTATGCGAGAGGTCGATCAACTTGGATAAATTCTTCAAAAGGTTGGATTTATTCTGAATAGAATGAATCTGAATCATTCAAAATTCCCCGATGCGCTTGAGGAAATCCCCAAGCAATTCTTTTTGTTTGAATCAATTTCTCAAAAATCTGTGGCCGAATTTCGTTCTGCTTTCTAAACACTTCCTCGTTTCGTCTTTGTCCATAATAATATTGTGACGTAATTTTCCTATTTTGGATCACGCAAGGGCAACGTCCAATAGTAGGTAGGTACATCGAAATACGAGTAATTAAGCAACGTCATATTATAGTATTTTCTTGTCAAGTTGCCTATTGCACAACACAAGCGATAACTTATGTACCTACCTACAGTCCACCACATCCTTAACATCTTGTTCGAAATTCTGTTTAATTTCGATGGCTATAAGACGCAGAACTTTGCTGGTCTCAGTGCAAGTTTGAAGCAGTACCCCCGATAGATCCAGTCCTTAAATAGTTTTCTGGTTCGTCGACCTCTGCCTATGGCCTTGCCCTTCACGGGCGCGGAAACAAGCCATTCCTCACTACGTCCACCCGTCCGCGGACAGATGACGCTGGATGCATAAGATTTATGGTCCCACGTGCTACCTCGCAACTTTGTCGGTTTACCCTGTTACTACAAAGCCTGGCGACTCGGCAACAAGATTTATGTAGCGGACAGGAGACTCTTTAATTTTACAGCGAAGTTTTTAGTACGGTTGGTGCTGCGCGGCGTATGGCTTAATCTCAAAGATCTTCTTGTCTTGTTGTCGCTTTATTTATTCGGCTGGGTCTTGTTACCAGGAATGCAAGTTACTTATGAAGAGGACAGTATCTTAAGATTTGACGGTAGGTAAGTCACTCCGTGTAATTAATAAGAAAATCCAAACTATAAAGTTAATTATCGACTGCCCATGTGATATTCTCACACTTTTCAAACGACTTTGGCCGTCTTGTGAGAATTGGAAAATGTTCTTCTGAGAAACGTAACTACATTGAGTTGCTCCTGCAAGGCGCGGGCGCCACCGCCGCCGGCACAGAATAAATACTACCAGTGAGAATAAGGTAGGAACAGGTAAGACAGACTGTGATGAGAACTAAACTGACATTATGCGAATATGCAGGAAAGTACTTTGGTTTAGGCATGCATCGTTGGTATCGATGTCACTCGGGATTTAATTTTGTGTCAGTTTGGGTGGTTCTCCCACAGATTGTTCCATCTATCTACATCCATTGCTGTTCTTCGCTGAGCCGTGCTTCTAGTTGCACTTAGTTAGTGGCCAGAGTGGGGTTGTAGCATTCTTGGTAACCGCAAACCCAGTGTTTAGGAGTCAGTGCCTTGCCTTCCCCCAACTCTCTCTCTCTCTCTACTAAGTGCTTATTACAGAGTTAGGTATCAGCACAACATAAGTACACCATGGAGGGGTAACGAACAGCTATTTTTGGTTGGTCTTGGACTCAATACTTCTTTGACATACTTATGTACCTACCTATAGTATTGTTCCACCTTTACTTCCACCCCTCAACAGGTAAGTAGAGGTACAGAGTCATTAAATTTATAGGTGTACCTAGTCCTGCTAGGTGGCGAAACAAATTCATCGCGTTAAATACTTAGGTTGTTTGACTGATGATGATAAAACAATATTTGGGAGGGGAAATCCACCTATTATCGAAGTTAATCAAAATCCTTTGATAGGATTTCAGACAAAGTCACTCGTTTAATTTTGAAAACGACGGGAACTTACGAACAGATGCACCTCGCAAGTATGTCTACCATATAACGTAAGATGCGTGTGCGTTCTCAATCGAAAACGTCACGCAATAACTCAGGGTGGATTTCACTGCTTCGGGGTCGTCCGTTAAACGCCTGATATTCCGGATCTCAAACGTCAAATGCGTACAAAAAGGGAGACAACATTCCGAAGGGAACTTAACTAGCCGTGTGTGCCTACCAGTTCACCAAAAATCGCACAGTACCGAGCTCAATAGTCCTTCGTGCTTCAAGCTATATTCACTATAAATACTTACCTAGATAATAACCAATTTGTGGTAGCCGTAATACGAAGGACCAGTACCTAATAAGTAGGTAGGTATACAGTTCACATTTCAGAACATCGTTATTGAGTACGGATTAAGATCATTGGAAGTCGGAATGCAATCGTAAAGTTTTATTTTATGACTCATAATCATAATGCACGTCAGCTGAATAAGATAATCGGAAAGAATTGAATTGTCTTCAATTTCCAGCCATTCAACAGTTACTCATCACCTTATATCTCTGTCTACTTGTCCTTGCAAAAATATATCAAACACCTTATTCACATACGAGCTGCCAAATTTTACCCACTATCTATCTCAATACTCCCTCATAAAAAAAGTCTTATGATCACCGAGTAAAATGTTGCTCTGCAAAGTAGGGGCAGTAGCAGCAACAACACCCTAAAAAGTGATCAGATAGCAGGTAGGTAGTTATTTTAGGCACTGGGTAAGTTTTGTAACAGGCTTCGGTAGGTAATAGGCAAAGCCTAAAGGCGCCTAACTTTTGCATGTTTCTGCGAACAGTCCTGAAGAACGTGTGAAGCTAAAACTAGACTATTTACCTACTTAGATTGATAGGTAAGTGCATGTTACAGTGTGCCGTTTTTACCTAGGGAAATTGAGAGGCCCGGAACAAAAAAAAGATTAACTAAAATATTAACTATAGGTACCTAATAAAGTTTTTTTTTGTTAGATGAGGTTGCTGGCCACGCGTTGATGTCTTTTCTATGACGATCACAAAAATCATTAGACTAATATAAATTGAAGAACGGATTTCATTTTTTTTACATAATATGGTGATTCCCTGGTGATTCATTATTATAGGTACCTACTCCCTAGTCATACATTAAACTCTACCGTTCATGTGTGGTGTAATGTTTTCATAAGCATTCATGCTCACCATAATTTCTGCAAAACATAAGTAGAAGGCAGAAGTGATTTCATTGAGTCGGGGCAGTTGTGAAACAGCAATCCACGTACACACGAACACGACATCACGTCAGTGTACACTTCTGTTGTAAAGTCGCCCGTAACGTAACCAAGTAGAGTGCTGGATTGTAAGGGTCGACGTTCTGTCGTGTGTACGAGCGGTGTGGCAAAGTAAACAGAATCACTGATTCCGAGAAACGCGAGCGTGCTAATAACGATTTGTTGTAAGAAACGCATTACAAGACCACCCTACCGAGGGAAACGCAATCGCTTGAAGAGTTCTTAGTTACTGTTAGGTAGGTAGCAACCAACTCATGTACTGTGGAACCTAATATTCCTATCTAATACAAAACACTGTACTTTTCTTGAGACGTTTATATTTCTTTTTTTATCATTGACATCTTGGCCCCTACCTAACACTACGCATAGACTATCGATTTGCCCGCAAAGACGTCTACCCCAGGTTGCGGGCATTTCCCCAGGTCCAACAAAGTTAGGTAAAGTCACTAGGAATATATGTTTTTCTTTTTATCCTTATTGCATGTTAGCTTTAAAAACTGATTTTATGTAGGTATTTATTAAGTCATATACTTACCTATATTTTGAATGATGTGTGCAGTTATAATTCGGTAAGCAAAGTTTTTTATTCGAAAGTCCGTTATTGGCTTAATCTTATCTTTAGACAATATTGAGAAACTAATTTCAATATTTTTTATTTTGGTTCATTAGTTTGGATTTTACAACGTTTCAAAGATACGGTTTTATGACCTTCACGCGACGGTCTGCATACTGTTGGCGGTCATAGGAACAAAACATTTTAGCGCATAAAAACAAAACTACTGGACCAAAATAAAAAATATTTAAATTAGTTTCTCAATATTGTCTAAAGATAAGTTTAAGCCAATAACGGACTTTCGAACAAAAAACTTCAGTTTTAGTATTGTAATAATAGTAATAAGTTCTTAAATATTATATTCTGTTGTGTGTAACAGCACCTTATTATAAAAAATAAAATAAAATAAAATAGCCGAAAATACAGGACAAAAGTGTAAATTTTTGGCGGCGGCGGGATTTATTCGTAGGTTCTAGGGTCTGAAATAGGTCTGACCTTAGGTCCTATAAATAGTTAAGCGTACGGTAGGATTTAATGTATCGTTTTTAGCAAAAAATGCATCCAAAAAAGATATGATTTTTTTTAATTGGCGGCGCTAGTTGTGCCTATAGGTACCTTTCAAAATAGCTCGGTCGTCCCAATAATCCAGCCCGTCTATGATGCGCACCGCGACTTGTTTCGCAGCGCGAAAAGATTTCGACGTGAAATATGTCGCAAAAGCTTAGCGAGTCGATAAGATTTTGAAGGCAAAAGCAAGTATAAGTGACAAAGAGATTGAATCGCGTTTTGCGAAAAAACAGGACACAAACCCATCTAATAGACAGAAAGAGTGCCTATCTCTGGTAAGCGTGAATAAAACTCGCGTCGCGGCCTCCTTTCATCGTCGGATCTTTTTTTACTAGGTTGCCAGTACGTGCCTACACAACCTAAGTAATTCTGAATAAAACCTTTTGCACCTAACTTTTGTTTTAAACCAAACTACAAGAAAACAAGCTAGTAATAATAAATAACGCACCTACTATAAAAATTCCTAAAACCCAGTCTTGTGGACTCCTTCATAATGTAAATTTGAACGGGGCGGCAGTTGTCAGCTCGTTACGTTTGAGCTAGTGTCGGCAGTTCACGGCTGACGGCCCAGGGCAGGAAAGTGAATGAAACAGTCGACAGGCGACACGCATGGTGGTTCGCAATTTGTCGCCTACCTACCTGCCACCACGGTTACGCAACGGCAAAATTGACGCTCCGCCCCTGTTGGTACCTAAAACGCGTGACCGCTGGGTCTGTGATTGGCATTTAAAATAGGTACTTACTTGTGTCCTCCTTTACATTCATCGCATACCTACTTAGGTCAGAAATTTCTCATCAGATAATATGGTCCGAAAAGTTCAAAAAAACAAAAAAAACGGGGATGGAGAGGGATCTTTGGAAGTCCTTCGACGCGTCAATATATCAAGTACTCAAGTTAACCATAAAAAAGGATTAGTTACCTAGATCATGTATTGTGCTTCTTCACGAAAAGAACAGAGTATAGGAAAAATTGAGGGAAAGAGGCGTGTTGCACGGTTGAGAATGCACGGATACCTAAGGCCAGCATTGAAGAACTTTTTCGCTTGGCAAGAAATAAATAGAGAAGATTATGCAGAGCTGACGGCCAACCTCCATTATTGGAGGCATCCGAAGAAGATGAGGAATAGGAGGAAGGGTGCAAGAGTATGAGTGAAGTTACAGTATCGACTTTCAGAGCACAAGTAGGTGAACAGAATTTTGGAGCATTTACTTACTTGGGCACTCACTGCGCACTTCCTTCGAACACCAGTGGAACCTCCATCTCCTTCACGGCTTAGCCTCGCACGTATTCAACTTGTCTTTCTTCTGGACTAGGCCCACCGAGAACGTTCCTTCTAAACAAGGTAGGTAACTAGAGTCGTGCAAAGCTAACTTTGCAGTGGAGCATCCGAAATAGTAATTTCCGTACGTTGCTTTTGTATGTTTTCACCATATTTTATGTATTCCACAAAACAAAATTGTAACAGACAATAACTGACGTAACATGTACCACTGAAAAATGGTGGAATCATACAAAAGCAACGTACGGAAATTACTATTTCGGATGCTCCACTGCAAAGTTATCTTTGCACGACTCTACCTTATACCTTTTTTCCTCTGTGCTTATACTTATATACTACCTTATTTACTGCGGAGATTGAGTCATTACCTACCTATTGCTGCAAAATGAAGATGAGCCGAGTCAATAGAAAAACTTTTGCAGAATAATCCACGACGACTAAGTGAGAATTCGTTGCGAGTTGAAGTTTGTGATGGAAGAATACAATTTGGCATTTATAGAAGATTAGGATTTAATTAAAATCTAGTAGTATGCATGATTGTTAAAACCCACCTCAGACCACTAAGGTGTCAAAGGAATGGGATAGCTTTCATGGGGTGAAAAGATAGTCCAACTCTGTAGATCTAGGTAAGTATCTAGACTCTACCTCAAAATTTTAAAACAACATACGACATGCAGTTATTTTTTTATAACCCGGTTTTCCTGTTGCTTTATAATAAAGCAACTATGAATGGATATGCGTACGCGACTACGCCACTATGCGAATAAACCAGCAGCACAGCAGTTAAAGCGGAAATTTACAGTCGTTATTTCCTGTAACTGTGTTTTGCAATGTCTCTTGGGTGCCGTCATAAAAAAGAGAGAGGCTGCTGTTATTATGTAGGAATGGCTTCATAGTGTCTATAGTATCATCCAAGTACTTAGGGTAGTGATACATACCCAAACGCATGGTCCCTAGGCAAAACAACAGTATAAAAAAAATGCCTAAGACAAAACTAGTATCAGTATTCAGTATGGTAGAGATGTGACCATTAGCTACCTACACTCGACTCCCTATTGCATTCATCAGCTAAAAGTCCTGTACAGGTAGTTAACTGCTTTAACTACCAGTTTTTTCAATACCATATCCTCAACATAACAACATAGCCTCAATAGTATTGCCGAAGTAATCACCACTAATATCACTATTGATGCCGTGTAATTGAGCATAAACGACATGCAGTGACAACTGGCCAGTGCTGGACTGGACCACTTGTGAGCAATTATGCACCTACTTATAGTACCTAAGTATGCAAATCGTGAGATCGCGATTTGTGCCCTATACAGGGTGCTGGCTGGCATAAAGTCCAGAAGAAGCGATAATCGTCTCCCGCACCAAAACTTACTGTACCTACTGACTTGACTCAAATCCTGTTACATAGGGCCCAAAGAAACCAAAACTTAACATCAACCAAAAAGGCCTCGAATCTAGGTAGATACTTACACCAGCGACAAGGTGAAAAGAGGATACGAACCTTACTTTAAGGCTGGAAGATAGCACGTTGCTATCGTCCCACCTTAATCCCTAGCGATTTAAGTAGTGCGGTTAGGCCAAACAACAATAGGACTTTACAAATTATGACCTTATCCGACGGAAATCTAAGGATCGGTTGGAATAGGATGTCGTCGTCGCCAACCTCCTTAGGCCATATTGTGTTATCTGGGTAAAATGTCCTACCAGCCAGGCCCATTTTAAAATATAACATAACACTAGATATTGGTTATGGTTTTCTTAGCTGGCTTGACTAATGTGCTACGCCTTAGCACATAGTCAAGTCCAAGTAACAGGGCCATAATGTTCGCGTGAATGAACAGTTTAGATATCGTTCGTTCCTTAACCAGACCGCTGGCCATTGTCGTGATTAATTAATATAAGTAAGTAATATAACTCGTTAATTGTGACCCACTTCTTGATGACTGTTGGCTCCAAATAGCTGCTTCATTGGTTAATTACCCACCAGAAATTCAGCCCCTTGCTGGAGAGAACATTTCTACAGGGCAATTTTTAAAGTTTTTTTATTCTGAAACACGTCAACTTCTCTACATCGTGTGATTTCCAACAAATTTTGTTCTACGACTTTTCGAAAAGCTTCATACTCTTTATTTATTGAACTTTTCTTATTCTCTAAGGCCCAGTAGGACGCACACACAACTAGGACCGCCAATGAAAAAAAAACATCTTCTTTTTGGATGCGTTTTTAACTCTCCTGCGATTTCTCAACGCGAGGCTTAACTATTTTTAGGACCTAAGGTTTGGATTCCAGATCCTAGAACCTACGAATGCAATCGATTCCCGCCAAAAGTGGGCCACTTGCGTCTATTTCTGGGCTACCTGCGCGGCGCGCTTTCGTGTCCCTCCGCAGTCCACTCTCTACCACCTTTCCACTAGCATTGCCTGCTCCTATTTAAGCATAAAAAGCAACAAAAAAAAAACTGTATGGAAAAAAATATTGCGCTTTTACCAAAGTCGCAGAAAAAAAGTTTTTGTCTAGTTTCCGAAGGTGGCTCTCGACTGGAAACCCGCCGGAGGCTCACGAAGACCCGGAAGACCGTCCCAGACGTGGAAGAGATCCGTTCTCTGAGACGAAAGAGAAGGGAGCAACTTGGCCAGAGCTACCCTCCCTAGCTATGAATAGAGATAAAATTAAGTGGGAAGGCCTTGTGTCAGCTGCAGACTCTACGGAGAAGTAAAGGGATCAAAAAAGAACCTGTCCCGTCTGATTATTTCTAGGAAACCCAGTACGTAGATTTTATCTTCTACATACTTGATAATGTAACATCAAGCCGCAATCAATATCTGCGGACTTACAATATCTGCAGAACAGAGGTTCTCCTAATAAAGCTTAGCAGCGCCAATAAGACATTGAAAACCCCACTAACGTTCACTTTAAAATACTTTAAATGTTGTTAGGCTATAAAAATGCAACATGGTTATCCGACAATCTCATGTCTCAAGCTACCAGCATCCTACAAGATGGACTATGATTTTACAACCTCACTTCTTTTACGATCTAATGATGTAATTCTTGTCAATAAAATGTCACTTAACTCGACGATAAATTACACTTTTTATTGCGTCACAATATAGATCCAGTAGGTACCTACTTGCCTTCTGGGTAGCGGAGGTGCTTTCAACACAATAAATTGTGTTTATATCATAAGATTGCCTACCGCTGTTGAATTGTACATTAAAAGAACGGTCGGTAATAAGTGTGGTGTCACAGGCTGATAGCAATCGTGACTGCAGTCGGAGGGAATTGCTCGGCCGCGTCGTCGCGCTGCGCCCGCGCCGGGTAATGACAGCTCCACCACCATTAGCTCTCATTACGCGCCAGTCACGTACCGCAGGCAGAAATGGATTTGTCTTTGCAAAAATAATGATTGTAGATTGCAGGCCGCCTTCAGAGAAAATTGGATTGGAGTGCGGGGAAACTGGATCCTGGATAGTTCGCGCTGCCCTTGAATGCGGGATGGGTTCGGTCGTTGCTCCGCCCGGCGTAGCTACAGTGTTCCATGTTCCATGCAACCCTTGGAGCGAGACTCGTTCTCGGCGCACTTTATCGAACGAAAATGTTATTGATGGCCAGAGGGAACCCTGAAATGAAACTGCTGGAATTTTATCAGTGAAGCGAAGACATGGATACTACCTAGTCAATTAACTTTAATCTTAGATCTAGTAATTATATGGTTAACCAACACACGCAGCTTAACAAAATACTTGTGTAAAGTATCTACCCATAGATGTAGTTACAACATAGATTGAGAGCGTGAACACAGCGAAGACGGAACCTTATTTTACACCCTGAGAATAATGAATTCATCGTCTCAATCATCATCAAACATAGAAAATGCAAAATCCTGAATTGCGCGCAAAAATATACCAACGAGTCATGAAATCAGCGTCGGCATAAAACCACAAACCATGTCTACCTAACAATAAGTAGGTAGCATTCAGTTGCGTAACTCACTCTATAATGAATGGCTAATAGCGATCGCAGCAGTAATACGAGTGCAGCCTAAATAATTGTTATGACATTGGACACGCAGGCACGATGGATGGGCAACGACACTAAATTGGAACACACGAAAGGCCATTCTTTCGATGTTATCCCAACATCATCTATGATGGCTTGAGTCTTTTTTTATCTACTTCGTGAGTCTATACACAGAAGAACTAAAGTGATCGATATAGGACATACTTACCTACCTACCCTAATTTTATAGTAAGGAGCAGTGGCAACGGGCTGGTTACATCTGCCGAAGAACTAATCGGTGAATGAGGATAAAAAGTTCTTGAAGAGTGGAGAAAAGGAGCAAAATCAGAAGATGCAGAGTAGAATGCGACCAGAATGAAGTCTCGTGTATCCAGAATGTTCTGTTAGTTATCAGTGGGCCTAGTATCGGAACGTTCTATTTCCTTCTATTTTCTGCCAATGATTCCGATTCCGACACACGCAGAAATAAGCAAACATGAAACCGATACGTCATTGTGAATCATGCTCATCATAGGTATCTGTAAATACCTGGATTAATTCTAGGGTTATAATTATAATATACTTATGAAGAAATATGATAGGATTGTTGGATTGTTGGTTAAAAATTATACCTTTTTAAAGCATAGTTATTAGGAAAATATGTAAGGGAAATGTTGCATAATTAGTCAAGTATATTTAAAAAACTCTTACTTAGTTACAATCTGAGTACAGCCGCGAGCAAAGAGAGGCACAGAGATTATACTAAAGTCCATGCTGAAGACATAAAAGAGCGATTCAAAGGTAATCGAGCGCCACAAGATAGTGTGCATAACCTTTAGACAGGCCTTTCATTCAAGTCCAGTAGCTTGAAGAGCAACGCCCTCTGTTTTCACACATAAATCTTGTTCATTGCCTCGCTCTCTGGCATAATATTGAGCCACTAAATAAAGAATACAATCTTTGACGGGCGCGACAGCTCATATCGCGCGCGATACAAGTGCCTGTATTGAACGAAAATGGGGGTAAGTACATCCGGGTGACGTTACTGGCCACACAGAAGGACGACCGAGGCTTCTAGTAGATTTAGTAAACAATAATAAATAATTTTATTACGTAGGATCATAATAGGCAAGTTAGTTGCCATCCGATTCCGGAAGTAGCTGAGAGAACATAAATGTGGTATGCCCTAGATGCCTGGATGTCAAGTAGTATGAAACATCACAAGTTTCCATAGCCGAAGAATCTCAAGATCATGATCATCTCAAGATAAAGGCATGGTGTGTGGTGCGTAACCGCCAACATCCAGATCCAGTGAGCTTATTGACAGATTGACTTGCAGACGGATAGAAATACCCTAATTAGAAAGGAGCTTATTGACAGATTGACTTTCAGTAGGCTAGAAATACCCAAATTAGGAAGCTGTTCGTAGACTAACCTCGTACTATTTGTTTAATGATTTGTATTAGATATAATGATAACAATAAGTCACTTGAATGTCGTGCAGCTCCTTTCTGGCTTCAACCCTCCCGTAGTATAATGAGGGGCGGCAAACTAAGTAGTCTTTGCTCGCTTGGTGCGCTAAGGCTCTCTTGACTGCCCGATACTCTCTAGTCTTCTTGTGTCTGAGCACTTGAGCAGTTAAACCTAGTGAAATCCAACTTTTTTACTAATTAGTTGTTTCTCGTTTCGTTTAACACATCTTCAACAGAATGAAATCACTGGTTTGGAAGCGTACCCTAGGTGGTAGACACATGGTGACTTAGGATGGAGAGCAGAGCTGAGCTTCTGATGGTGGCACACACGAGCGGCGGAGCGGCGGCCGGGAGCCGTTATTACAACTAATTGGCGACAATCAGCCCGGGCCACCGCCTTTTGTTACTCAGCTCCGTCTTATATGACAACGTATCCTCAGCGGCAACATACCTAAGCCTGGGTATACACAGGCAACACTTATGGCGCTCCATATAAGTGCGTGTCTTTAACAACAACGTAGTGTAATGAACATCCTCGTGTACAGTGGATAGGTACATACCTTGTGTAGCTCTGCTGCCGCTATCTGGAATGAATTAGGTGACGTCGGAGCCACACGGACGCTGCCTGATAAAACATAATTAGATGTTAATGTCAGTTGAGAAATGTTGCGTGTTTTTACGACTGCCTATTAATCTAGCTGGAGGCAGGAGTGCTTAGGTCAAGCTGGCATTAAACAACTCGCTTAGGCATTCAAAACAGCGAGTCTGAAATGTCAAAAGCAAAAGACTTCTCGTGGAATATTGAGAAACCGTAGAGCCCCTTTCGTGTCTACAGGCAGAGTCCTGCTGAGTATTAGCATTTCAGCGAGGGCTAAAACAAAAGCGCGTTAAGTTAGGTCGGTTCCCTCGACCCTCAGTTCACACGGCCTGGCTTCGACACTCTCGCGGAAGCGCCATGTTTACACGGCAAAAAATGGCGGGGCGGCGTGCGCGCATACAATGCTACAACATCGTGGGATCAACTGCACTCCGCTACACATGAGTTATTCATCACCTTTTCACCTCTCCCCGTCCCGTTGTAATGACTAAAACAAAAGCTCAGTTGTTGCACTTGAGTTCCTATTGAGGCCTGTTACATCAATTCAATTAAATTGTCTATCTGCCTTGGAGCGTTAGAGGAACCCCTTCAAATCTGCATCGTTCTGAAACCCGTTAGTTTGAAATTAAAGTCCGATTATATTTCCACCAGTAGTACCTAGGCATTGCAAAAGAAACTTAAGCGAATCAAATATTTAGTTATTTCTGTTTTGTAAGGAAAATCGAATAAAATTGGAAATCAATTCAAAGGTCAAGTAGATCCGACATGTTGATTTGAAAATGGCGTCATGTTTTCTGCAAAATTTAGGGAAATGAAGAGTGTTTTTCTCGTGTTTGCACAGGAAGGACGTCATTAGATCCTTAAAAAACCGCAAAACATTCGTATTCTGTGATTGCATTATTCAGAGGTGTATTGGATTGACTACTGACTATTTGTGTTAGGTCCTCATAGAAATCCCCAACAGTTTCATTGTTATCCGGGCAGCTATTTGAACACTTCACTTCGGTTACGTGCGTGAATCCATTCTGACATCCACGTAACATGACAAGCACTTATGTTCTTCACGCTATAGGATTTTGCCGCGGTAGCGAGTCGCATACTGAAATTACCTGCTAATTACTCTTGACAGTCAAATGATAATTATAAGAAGCTCATTAAGATAATCAAATAGACCAAAAAAGTTGCCATAAAACGGTGTTGAGCAGAAGTAGGTAGGTAAATGTTATGTGGAGAATGATCCAATTCTCACGAGTTAAAAACGAGCAAGGTTAGTCGTACGGGCCGCGTGGTTTGCTTTTTTTATATTTAGGAGCACGCTTTTATTCTTCGGGCTCCGAGTACCTGCCCCTCAAAAGTCACTACCCGGAACACTATTAACAAACTCTGCGGACCATAAAAAAAACGAGTAGAAATAATACGCAGAGCCAGTGTTTGACGGCCAGAATGTAATTTTATTCTCAAGCGAGACGCTTTGACTAAATTGCCGGTCGTTATGTTCGAAACAAAAAATAACGTTTTGAACATTTCTCTCTCGGTCTTTGGAGAGTTGTTAGAACTTAGATTTTCTGGTAAATTCGTTTGAGGAATTTTAGAATAGTTATAAGTTTATAACATATTTAAGGGTACTTTACGAAGAGTTATCTCTTGCTACTAAGATTAGGTATGTGAACATTCTGACATAAATCGTAATTCGTTAACGACTTGTCTGGTTTCCTTCTCAAGTTATACGTACCGTAAGTATTTTTTCCTCTAGCAAAGGCTTAATAGTCTTGGGAAGTCGGTCATTAATTACATACATGCTCAAGGACCAGTTTTTCACATTGGTTCTCATACTGCTATTAATTCACTGGATTGGATGGATAGGCATCGCTGATATGAATGCCACTAAGTTGAACATAGTTTTGGCGGCAATTTTTCTTTTTGTAGGAATCGATCCCTTACAATCCTCTGCTTCATGTTTTAGAAAAAAATATTCTAACCATTTCCAAGAACCAATTTTGACGAGCGTGCAAACACAAAAGGTTCACAATAATTAGCATAATGGTGCGAAATATACAACGGCCAACGGGCGGCATATGCAAGTTATATTCTGCACAGTTACAGAACATGGAGGCACACTGTCATGGCGAATTGGTCTTTATCGCCGCCGGGTAAGGACGAATGGATGTTCCGATCGTCAAGATAAGTGTTGTACAATGTGCTTTATGTAGGATAGGTGTATAGACACGCCGGGCCAGGTTGTCGGCCCCGTGACGTCACCGAACTGACCACTCCCGGCCGCACAATGGGCCTTCCAAGAAGGAGCAGATGCGCTCGCGCATCGCAGCCAACTGCCGCTAGCCTCCCCCCGCGTGTGCCCCGCCAACCAACCCCCGCCCTCACGTGGGATTTTAAGACAAGATGAGTGAGTAACAAATCGTTAAATCTAGAACCATCCATGAGAAACTAACGACAATATAAATGTGCGGAAAAACCGGCGGCGCGCCTCATGTCGAGATGAAGAAAAAACGGAACAAAAACTCACTTTAAATAAACGAAACTCAAGCGTCATTGATGTGTTGGTAAATGACATTTTTTTGACGGACGGGCAGGTAGAGCCTCGCGCGGGCTCGGGAGGCGTAGCTGGCTCAACGTGTCATTACCGCGGTAATGATACCCGCGCCAACCGCACCGACGCCACCGCCGCCGCCGCTGTCCGCCGATGGTCCATCCTCCTCCGGTAGGCGACGAAACTCGCAACTTCCATGGATGAGTGTGGATCTAGTCATGGTGTAACAAACATGCACTAAACCTCCACTCATCGAAAGAAATTGATCTATTCGCCGTACTCGTACCGCCGACTGGAGCACTGCACGCACTTATGGTCCGCCTCACGTTGTTGCACCGAACTGAACGTTAACGACCACGCTGTCGTGTTGCTCTGAGACTTTGGAACAAGCTTTGTGCACCGCGCGCGCGGGACGTGCACGCGCCGAAGCCGCTCGCCGCGAAATAAACGGTCGAGATTTGAAATCTGAAATCTAGACGCGGTGCGCGCGCGCCGGCGGTGGGGATAATGGCGGCGGCGACCAATGAGGAGCCAGCGCGCGCAAACCGTGACGCGGGGAGGGGGACGCGCGCTGCTCGGCCGCCGGCCCCAACTGATATTATCTTTTCTTTGAGAACGTTATTTTCTTTCTTTCCTTCACTCGCCCGTCCGTTCAACCGACGGCGGAAGTGAAACGAACGCTACGTACACCCGCCCGACTGGTAGGCAACTTAGCATACACTAGTCCAGATTTTGAGTTATCGTCTCGCGATTATACGACTTCCTTCCTCGCGTTTCTATGGGAAAATCTATAAAATTGATTCGATGTTTATCAAAACATCGTAAATGCTATCGAAAGTCGACTTTATTGCGGCTAACAAAGCCGTTGCGTATAACAGCGGCAATCTTGATTTAACAACAAAGCGAAACGCCTCGTATGGAATACAAACATCACATTCAAAATGTTACTTAGGTAATCTTGATCAACCTCAAGTAACCTTAACAAAATCTTATAAAACTAATTACACAATATGGAACTTAGGTTTTACATTTTTCATTTTTGCAGGGATTTTTTTGCAAACAGAATATTACAAAAGAATAATTTTTATGTTTGATATCCCTCTAGATGGTGAAAAATTAAATCGGCACTGCCTCCTTTCTGGCAAACTAAAATCAAATGCCTTAAAAAATCCCGAACAAGCCTGACGTGATTCTTCACCCTCAAGAAAAATATTCCGAACAGCGCCTCAAGGGTCACTGTTAGCCATCACAATGGTGCATCCCAGGTCTGTGAGCTGCATCATTTCAGAGCCTCCGTCCAGCAAGCGATGGGAGCACACGGCTAATTTCTCGCTGATGACGCATTTCTGCTTGTTGGTAAGATGCCCGGCCGTCACCACCGTCGCAGACAGTTGCTCCAACAGTTGCGAAGCGGAATACGCGTCCATGATGAAACTGTCGAAGCGTTTGGGACTATCAGATTGCTACTTCTAAATACCTCTAACTACTCGTGCTACTTCTACAAAGCGTGGCTTCAGAGAGAAATTGGGCTGTTGAATTGTTGATGGCAGGTTGGACTTTTATACTAAGCACTAAGCCAGTAGATATTCTTGTTTTTTAGGGCGGATTCAAACATAAGAGCTATGCTGAACTGAAGTCTAAATAGAAGATTTTTCTTTTTCTCTCTATTATTTTATACCCATAGCAGAATTATGATGTATTGGGTATTGGCAGTAACATCTACTAAACTCTAATTTTTAATTCGAGTCCACGGAATGACAGTTGCTAGTATGGTACTGACAGATAAATCCTTTGTAACAACTGTCATTCCGTGGACTCGAATTAAAAATTAGAGTTATTTTACTTGTAACTACTAGACATTTTATTGATTGAATTGCAGATATAAAATCAAATGTAACTCTATCAAATGACAAAAAAGCAAAGCGTGATTGAGATGGCATTAGCTGTTTCTAACTACCATACTATTTTCGACCATCTAAGTTACGACCATACCAATTGTGTATGTCATCTTCTATTATCCTAATGGTCCTTTTACACGAGGCCAATCCGTGAGGCAATCCAATACGCCAATATTTGTGATTTGTGATGTCAAAAAGAGGTGAAGGGTATGATGATTTTATGACGTATGACGTACAAACGGGCCTACGACTTACTCACGGGTGAGGTTAAGTCGTAGGCCTATTTTACAATGTACACCACTTTACATAAGTTTATATTGTGGGTTTATTTTTGAGCACATAATTAATTACGGAATGTCAATATTCAGAGGCAACCATTAATAAGGGCTTTCTTTACATAATAGTTTTCTTTACTTACTATTATAGAAGGTGCCAATGCAATAATTTTTTTTTTTCTAATACAAATATCATCCACAAGTGTTTATTATGCCGAGCTGTCTCTCTGATAGAAGGCCTTAGATTATCGATATGCCTTAGTCTTAGATTTATGTATTGTAATCGTAAAGAAAACTCACCTGCCAACAAACTTCTCCAGTTCATTGTAGTCCTTTGTAGCGAGGTATTGGTCGACCAGATTCTGAGGTACTAGACCAGTCACCTGAACAGAAATAATAAATACTTTAGTTTTTGTGTAGCGTCCACTGGCACCTTCACTTGCTAGATGGGTAAACAGAAATGACATAATAGGTTCTGAATTTGATACTCAAGTTTCGTGTAAAAAGCTGTTAAAATCGGCCGGAATCGGAAATTCGACAAAAAAAGTTGCGCTGGATCGGTCCAACACTAAGAAAGACACAACCTGTCAACTAACGTCGCACTGAACTGGACTCTATACGAAGAAATTAGAGGACGACCAAGCCATGTCATGTGGAAGTATTTTGGAGACAAGTTTTCCACATTTTGCCAACTTGTCCATGATGCTTGTGCACGATTCTAGGACGATAGTGCGACGTTATGTGGTTTCTGGCGCAGAGACAGCTGTGCGTCTTTTACAATTACCGATTACAGAAAATTACTATGATGTTAGTAGGACAGGACAACTGGCGAGGCGGGAAGATGAAAAGGGCGCAACGGCGATAGCCCTCTCACGTCTCTACTTTCGACTCTAACATAATATGACTGTTTGGTTGAGGTACAATGCGCGCCACGAAAGAATAAACTTGAGACACCACCACAGGCTAAGTGACGATTTATAGGTCTCTTTAGCGGTAAGAGGTCTGAGTACGTGGATATACCGGGCGACCTTGGAGTTTCTTTATCATGCTTCTTCTTCAAAAACGATCAGAGCTAGTGAAGCTGGAGAAAAAAAAGTAGCTAGTTACTTAGCATTAGATAGTAATAAGTATCTGATTTATACAAGGTGTTACAAAAGATCCTAACTCTTTTTACAGGGTAATAGCACCCGGTGATAGGGATCACAACCTACTTTTTTTTTTTGCTCTATGACGTTCTGTTGATTTTTAAATTAAAAAAATGTGAACACTGTGGCGGGAGGAAAGTATTTTTTAATATTGTTTTCATTCACTTTCACAATGTTTAAACAACTCAAAGCTATGTAAATGCACCTACACAGACAAACATATTTAAAAATTTGAGCTAATACCAAAAACAAAAAAATTACGTTTTTTTTTCAATTTTGAGGTTATAAAATAAAAATTGTTTTTTCAACTTTTTTTTACAGATTTGACATCCTGTTGACCACTAGGTTACACCCTGTAAAAAGAGTTAGGATGTTTTGTAACACGTTGTATACATTTTTTACTTTAGATAATATTTTGACGTTCAATGAAATTTATTTATGGCATATTGAATAAAAACATTTGAATTTGAATTCATCGGGGAGGCGGAAAGAGGAGCGGGAGGTGTGGTAGTCTTCTTTAGTGGCACGTATTTTAGGTATGCAATCTTACCTCCACTAGACCGTCAGCTGTGATCTTGCCGAGAAGCCTCTGGCAGCACTGCAGGGCCGTGAGGGCGCGGCGCAAGTCTCCCTCGCACGTGTCGACGGCCTGGTGCAGGATTTGGCCGTCGCCGACGTCGACGCCTTCGACCTCGCAGATCTCGCGTAATCTGGAAGACAATAGACATGTGTAGGTAATGCTTGTAATATTACAAAAGACATATTACACAACGGTGTCATGAAATATTACACATTACACGAGAGAATAAAGCATGGCACATAGCATTTCATTACACTAGTGTCAGTCATACTCAAAGTGTGGTACGCAAACCCTTAGGGGTTCGTCATTTGATCGTAGGGGGTACGCGAAAAAATTTACGTAATGGCGGCTGGATGGCTAGCTAGCACACGCACAGCTAAACACGAAGAATATCCCGAACTCTCACGAAATGGGGTGAATTTTCTTTTACCCTTCGCAACGACAAACTTATGTGAGAGTGGGTTTTCACATCTAGTAATGATAAAAACTAAGTACAGAAATCGACTTAATGTTGAACCAGAATTAAGATTAAAATTGTCCAAAATTGCTCTTAAAATCGACTCCATTTGCGAAAAGAAACAAGCCCATCCATCACATTAATATCATATTTATTTTGTCACGCCGTTTTGTTGCCTTTTATATAGATAGATAGAGAATTTCTTATTTTCATTTTGACGGGAGCTGTGTTAGGGGTTCACAGTCATTTGGGAACTTAAACGGGGGTATGTGGGGCCATAAGTTTGAGAAACCCTGTACTTGATGACATGAAACATGACACATGGCATTTCAGCACACTGTACGTACTGCAATGAAAGTGTGCTGAAATACCATGATGTCATGTTTCATGACTGCAATGAAGAAATACCATGATGTCATGTATCATGTCTGCAATGAAGAAATACCATGATGTCATGTTTGATGTCTGCAATGAAGAAATACCATGATGTCATGTTTCATGTCTGCAATGAAGAAATACCATGATGTCATGTGTCATGTTTGGTGCCATGATATAAGGTAATATCTGTGTTTTTGAAAAATTATGAGAAACTATAGGTCGATTTCTTTTGTAATGCATCTTTAAATATTGTGTTTAAGTAAAGATAAGATAAGATAAAGATAAAAAGTATTTATTTAAAAACCACACATAAATTATACAGACAGTTACAGTTTCAGAGATTGCAAATAATGGTTAGAGTGCAGAACAGTAGGTAATGATTTTTCCGTTGGTCTCCACGCTAGATTTACATCTGTGTTGTGGAGGCCTAGATTGACGAAATTCTAAGTTAGGTTTAGATGGCGGGTCAACGCTGAGATTTAGTACAACCAATAGTGGTTCTTAAAGAAAAATGTTTATATAAAAAATAGAAAAAGAGATAAAGAACTAACAATAAAAGGCATCTAAGAGCTCAAACGTGTAGTGTGATGAGGAGTGAGAGGGTGTGTAAGTGAGGGGTATGTGTAAGTGTGAGTGTGTCTGTGTGAGAGAGTGTGTGTGTGTGTGTGTGTGTGTGTGTGTGTGTAAGAGAGAAAGAGAGATATTTACTTTATTATGCTTAGGATGTTTTCAGTTTCATCGTAGCTTAAGCTATTGAGATGCTTGAAAACCTTTTGCTTAGCTTCCTTGATCGTGCTATTCCTGAGTTGACAGATTGGAAATAGTTTTTTGAAAAAGTATGGCCCCAAGAAGTTGACAAAGCGTTGCGCGAAACAAGTATTGAGACTGGGGGCCGGGATTGTGACGACACGTTTGATTACTATGTTGTTATAATTAGGTGAGTTTATGAAGTGACTGTTTGTTTCTAAAATAAAACCAAAATAAAAATAAAATAATATCACGCGGTATGAAATGTCATGAAATATATCATGACTTCGAAGTGCACTGTTTCGCGCATGTCTAGAAGACAATGATTGGTTTGGTAATGGTAAGACAGGTTGTTTTCCGCAACTCGACGTCTCTCCTTACGCCTATTTTGCGTCAGGGGGCTCATTCACGGGAATCGCGCATTCGACACAATATCTCGAAGGAAAAATCTCATGTCATTCGATCTCGACTGCTACCGACCACTCGAGCGAGTCATGTCGTGCCTGATGTCGAGCATGTCTTCGAGAGAATAGGAGATGTGACATTTGCAGCAAAATGCGATTTTTCCTTCGAGATTTGTCGAATTGGAGATTTCCGTAAATAAGCCCCCAGGTGGGATTTTCACCCTCCCCAATAATTGGTTTATTTTACTGTTGGACTTCTGACTAGTGAAGGATGCAAGTGCATTTGGCAATTATTTGCTGGTCATAAAATGCAACATGCGTTTCGCGATACGCGTTTTGTCTTTCTTCAGCAACAATTAACTTTACTGAACTAGAGTATAGATGGGTACAGACTGTCCGTTAACTGTAGAAATTAAATGGCAACAATTTTACATAGTAAAGCCGACCTCTTTTCAGATGTACTATGAAAAATTGTTGCCATTTAATTTTTAGAGTTAACGGACAGTCTGTACACACGACAGCACGTCAGAGAGTACACTTTTGTTGTAAAGTCGCCCGTAACGTAACCGAGTGCTAGCGTGTAAGGGTCGACGTGCTGTCGTGTGTACATAGTTTATTGTGCAGATAAATCGTTCGGTGACGTCGCATAAAATATAAGGGACTAATTAAATCGAGAAACAAATGCTATACACGACGCGTTCTATAAAAAAAAATCAGGTACGTAGGGAGAGTGTATGTAGGGCCAGTGTGTTTCTAGCTTTAGTGTGCCAAAACACCTTGAATTTGTAAGTTGAACACAAACCTGTTAATAACATTATCCCTGGCCAGCGGCTTGAAGCGGAACTTGGAGCATCTGCTGGTAATGGGCGGTATTATCCTGGACACATAGTTGCAGATGAGACAGAAGCGAGTAGTCCGCGTCTCCCGCTCCATGGTGCGACGGAGTGCGGCCTGCGCGGCGTTGGTCATGGAGTCTGCTTCGTCGAGGATCACCAGCTTGAACGGTGGGCATGGTCGGCCACTGGAATCGTGGTAAAACAGTTGTGTATTTGCTGGTTACATCGCAGGGCACAAGTTTATAATGTGTATGAGAGCTGATTATAATAAAGGAAACAATGCTTTTTAGAACTTTCCTTTTGGCTCTAGTAGGTTGTCTGGATTGCTTTTATTACTTAAAGAAAATGGTTGGTGGGTCAAGTTGTCCAAAACTTGTATTCCCATCTAAGAGGTTACAAAAGTAGGGTACTCACTCTGGTCTTGTACTGCTGACAGTGAGCTGAGCGAAGGACTTGACTTTGTCTCTGATGACCTGTATGCCGCGCTCGTCTGAGGCATTCAATTCAAGCACTCGGTCCCGGCTAATGTCTCCAAAGAGCTGCCGGGCAGCCGCCAGAATGGCACTGGTTTTACCAGTCCCGGGCGGACCGTAGAAGAGCAAATGCGGCAAGTCTCCGCCCGAGAGGCATTCCCGAAGCACCTGCACCACCTCTTGCTGATCCACGATGTCGTCAATGGTCTTCGGCCGGCTGAAAACATCGATTTATTAGTTGAGGCCGGTAGAAATGTTCAGGGTGAAAGGAAAACGGGTCTTACTATTTCTCAACCCATGGTGCTGGTGGTTTCTTCTTGCCCACAGGCTTCGCGCCCGACGACGAAGGCTTGTCGGTGCTCGATATTTTTCCAGTTTTCAGAAACGCCTGCATTTTTGGAATGTTTTTTCGGCACAACGGCGGATGGCACAACTTTGGAAAAATGGGAAAAATGGAAACGCGCGTAAAGTAATCTGTGCTGTACAAATAAATGACAGTTTACTTTTTAAATTAGTGTTGGGTCACAGTAGTATCTTATTTTATAATCGATCGACTGAAGGGTATTTACATATGGCAACATTCATGGATGCGTTTCAAAATCTCTCATGAAAAGTAAACGTGTGCACAGAGCAAAAGTCGAGATTTGTGAGCGGTTTTTGACATTGACAGAGAAAACTCATAGTCTATAGTCTGAAAGAAAAATAAACAACAACACCCGCCAAATTCTGTTTTACTTCTTTTTATTGTATCTAAATCATAACAGCGCTCTAGAAGATCGCAATGTCGACCAGGAACTCCAAGAAATCTGAATCTGCTGCAGTCGCTGACAAAAAACCAATGAAAAGAGTGGAAAGTTCATGGACCTTGCTTGTGAACGGTTAGAATAGATTTTTCACCTATTTGAACCACTTTCCCCTGAAACTACCCAAATAATCTTGTTTATTCCCTTCAGAATCATTGCTAGAGAACAGCAACTTCAGCATTATAACGCTCCCGCACCCTGCTCACGGGACTCCTTCGAAGTTCTGTCTGGATGACTTACACAACAAAATGTATGAAGTGGTAACGTTTGATGAGCCTCACAGATCCTGGCTCATTGGAGAGACGGTGAAATCTGATGGCAGTTTGTTATTATGCACTCCTGTAAACCCAACATTCTTAGGTAAGTTATATTTACTTGGCCCATGATTTAACCCATATCTTTTTACATTGATAAAAAATTTACTAAACCATCTACCATATTTTATTTCCAGTACTGCCCCGATTGAGAGACCAATGTACCAAGAGAGCTGTACCTTTAGAGGATTTGCTATCTGAAAAGGGCTTTGATAAAATAGTTGACTTCGTAACTGGTTTAGATAAGGTCGCAGATTTAAAGGTAAATAAAATATCTCATAATGAATCTTTATGAAGTCTTAATAATTTTAAATTACATGTTGTTGATAAAAAATATGTTAAGGAGAATCAATATGCACTGCAAGAAAAAATTCAAGTGGCGTTCAAGGTGTTAAAGTCAACTACTGGAGGAATACTTGAACTGACATGTGTATGTTTAAAGCATCATACTACCTTCTATTTCCTTACACCAGGGCCCACCAGACATGAAAGCTTACAAATACAATGAGGAGAAGACTCTGGCATGGCTTGAAGAGAGAGTCCGTAAGCTCGCCAAAGTACTGAAGGATAAGAACATCCACGTCAGAGCTGGAGCAGTCTCGGCCACTTTTGTGACCAGCCAAGTTAATGGAGACTCTGTCAATGAAGGTTAGTTTCCTAAGAAGTAGGCTAAAAAGAACCTTATCATTGTACTTAAATCTAAATGCTGAATCTTTCTTCGGAGCTAGATGCCTCCTCAGTTAATAATTATTGTATGTTTCTCTTTCAGAGTTTTACCTTAAATATGCCCATGGTTTACTCTCAGAATATCTCCAAGAAGACCTGATGGAAATCCTAGAGAGACGGTTCAATTTCACACCAGAGTTGATAGAAACACTGGCAAAAAAGCGCAAGTCTGAAATGAGCGGTGAACTAAGCACAAACAAAAAGATAAAATCTGAAATTCAAACAGAAGACTCCAAAGAAAATCTTCTTTTCAGTCCACCTCAAAGTAACGGAGAAGCCAAGAAGCAGAAAACACTAACAGCCAAAGAGAAATCAAGACAAAAAGCAGCTAGTGGAACCAAAACGATATCTTCATTCTTTACAAAGAAATAAATAATGATTTCGTCGTGTCGATACAAATAAAATAAAATTCTGAATCATTACCAAAAACTTTTACCTTTCATTGCCCTCGAAGTCGAAGAAATGTTAGATTAATTTTTTGTTGGCTGTAAAAAGCACTCCGTGAAACGCATTTAAAAAAAAAGTACTGGCACGTATGGCAACCCCAAGACGGCGGCCATTTCTAAACGTCCATCCGTTTTCCGGACGCAGTGGAATTTTTTACAATTACGGACTTCTGTTGGGTATTTTAGTGAATTATCGAACATTATAGACTCGGTGTAGTGAAATAGATGTGATATATTACGTTCTCGAGTTATTTAAGACTTGAACAAGTGCTCGAAATACGCAAAATCGTAGCCAATGTCAGCAGGCGTGTCAGATCAGGTATTTCGCGTTTGGCTTATCTTTACGTGTTATTTACGTAGAAAAAGTGAAGCAGCGGTGGTGTTTCATGATGTTCAATTCTTATGTTTCATGTTGCGACGACGAGCAGCGGATGAAAGGGCAAGGGAACCAAGGTAATGCCATGGCTGTGTGACGTTGCACTGCACGCAACTGTTTTCTCGTGTAGGAGGATGTCGCACCGGTCTACTTTGCATCCGCTGTTATTATCATCACAAACTAGGGCTTTTACTTTCTAATAGCTCTCTATTTCACAATTAACCTGAGTTCCGTATGGGTTCTTAGATATGAATAAATCTTATGAGGTTGCCTTGGAGTGACAATACTATTGCTCATAAACCTATGAAACATACCTTTGTGAAACTATAAAGTTATGTTTGTAATCACGGAAGTAATCGTATAAACAGCTGAACTCACAAGAACTGTAGGACAACATGCAATTTAAGTCTAGCATGTTTCCTTTTCTTCACTTAATCATGGTTGGTAGTTGATTGTATTTTAATTGACCATCACTCAACTTATCTAGATTAAGTTATGTCAATACACATGCACCTCACTTAATTTGTACCTCATTTTAACCGCTTGATCGGCGTAAAAAAAAATCCAGTACCCTCAGGGCGTCTATGAGCTGAAGTAATACCAATTGGTTAATGCTGCAGCAGGCATGTAAATAATCTAATACAAGGATATCATCATTATACAATACTTTCCTCTTTCTAGGAAGAATTATACATTCTAATTGTACTCTAACACTTCAATTAATGCTGATTTATGCTATGCCTTGAGACTGTTTTGCTTTTAATGTTTTTAAACACTTAAAAAGATCATGTCAACTCTTCTTACCAACCAATTTTGATACAAAACAGTTAGGAGCAAAGGTCAAATCTATATAGTACACACAACAGCACGTCAGAGTGTACACTTTTATTGCAAAGTCGCCCGTAACGTAACTGAGTAGACTGCTAGCATGTAAGGGTCGATGTGCTGTCATGTGTTCCTATTAGCTAACAGCGTAACAAACATACACAATTATTAACTGCTTACCTACTTGAATAAATGTAAAGCTTTGACAAAACTTATAGGTGAATAGCTAGGCCCTGTCTGCAAGATAACTCAATAGGCATTTCATTGTGCTGTTTATCTAGTAGTCTTTATTGATCTTATACCAACTACCTAGGTACTATGGAACTGTATCAGTCAGCAACTCAGTTTACACAGTAATGGCAGCTTCAAAGGGTGAAAATGACAACCTCTGATAGGAGATAACACTATAAGAACTGTGCCAGCTATAATAGGGTTTTTTGGTCTCTCGATACATCTTATGGGTTAGTGCGTAATGGACCCCGAAACAGCTCCTTTAATGAGGGAATATGTTGCCAGGTAGATTTGTTCGTCTCCTGACACATCTTGTTTCCCTAACTCAGGTTAGTGCATCCCAAAACAGCTCATGTAACGTGGTCCTTCTGTCCGTGTTCCAGTGACAAATGCACCGAAAGAGCAACAGTTAGAGAGCGGCGGCGACGAGTTGGTCGAGCCGTCATGGCGTCACCAGCAGCAACCCTACGCACCAGCCATCTCGTCGGCCGACCACTACAGCGCGGCAGGTAGGTACTTATTCATTAGTATACCTTTTTTTACTAACAAGCGCATGTTAGATACGGGAAGGCACAGCCCCTGTATTCTCTAAAATGTCCACCGTAAAAATAACCGTTTCGAAATGTCAAAAAAAAGATTGTTCATTTCAATAAGTGCTATTTTCGAGTGTTTTGACACGCTCAACGGTTGAGTGGATTTTTTAGAGAATAGAGGCGCTGGGATGCGATTGGCTTTTGACTATACACATACAATATGGAGGTTGGCCTCAAGGAAGAGACCTGTTATCCAGCAGTAGGCAAGGAATAGTTTTCATACATTTGACATGGGTATCAGGGTAGGTAATAGCCACTTGTATCCAGATGCTTCTGGTAATGGCAAATGGTGGTACTAAAATATCAAATAATGAACTCTATGTCGAAGGGCTAAGAGCAGATGGTAGGTAGGTACCATCTTGTTGTGTTTGATCCATGCTTCTTTTAATTGCATTAGGCGCGAGCCACACAAAAGAGACGTGGGACGAAGAGGCGGCGCGGACGTGACGTTTCGCTTTGAAGTGACATTTGGTTTTGTCCGCGTCCCGTCTCTTCTGTGTGTTTTGCGTCGCGTCGCTTCTATACAGTAGCGGATCCAGGATTTTGGTTTGGGTTTGCGTTTTGGTTTTTGGCTTGAACCCGATGAGCGTGGGTTTTCAAGATTAAAAAGTATTTTTTTTATAGATGGTCTCAGATGCTTTTGGGGGGGGGGCTTGAGCCCCTTAGCCCCCCCCCCCCCCCTTATGTGACAGACAAAACTGACGCACCCTCCGCACCACGTCTTCATCCCACGTCTCTTCTATGTGGCTGAGATGCCTTTATGAATAAAAAAACATTTTTAAAGTGAACGACAGAAAAGTTAGTATGTCATATTTACTTTGAGACTTTGAGCCATGGTATGGCAGCATACCATCAACCGGCTATAACTCATATCATCAGCATAACTAGTTCAAACAAACTGTTCACAGAATGACAATGCATTACAATTAACAATACAGATAAATCAGCATGTCCTAAGGTTATTTAATGCATTTGTGTGGGTGGTAGCATGCATGCAGATAATGAATCTTTATCACACATTGACATTGTTTTATTAATTAGTGCTCTGTTGTGACCCTGGCACCTTTTTAATGAACTACAAGCTTAAATGACAATCTTTGTGAATACAACATGCTGTTTTCTCTTTTCAGGTTATTACAGTACAACAGCACTTCCTTACCAAGCATTCGGAGTTGGGGACGGAACATGGTCCACCAACGGAACAGATCCCATGACGTTCCTCGGGGGATACAATCCTCACGAATCTTATGGAATGGATGGTAGCTAGAATTTAAGACAAACTGTGTTCAAATCATGCTTTGAGTGTTACAGAAATTGAATTCTGAATGTGTACTAATGCAATTGTTACTGTGTTTATTCCAGGTG
>OX439391.1:6083788-6129583 GCA_949319315.1 Zelleria hepariella
AAGCCAGCAAGCAAAGCATAAGGTTGGGTTAGAGCGTATCTACCGCAAATAACTCTGTCTATCCCGCTCTACGGCAAACAAAATATATTTTTTTAATATCAAGTTGGGCTCAGTAGAGTAAATATTTTAAAAAAGGCACAAAAAAAAATTTCAACCTCGCGTGGGTTCAAACCCAGAACATTTCGACCGCGACGCAACAGTACTACATTTCTAACATCGATAAACTTTGTCCGACCTCCACCGAAAACCACTCACAATTCCCTCCAGCAAGCATCATAAGGCTGGGTTAGAGCGTATCTATGGCTCTGTCCATCCCGCTCTACGTCAAACAAAAGAGTGAGATACCTATTGTTTTAAACCCATAGATACGCTCTAACCCGGCCTTATGCTACGCTTGTAGAACTAACATTTTCAGAGTGTTAAAAGACCGCCAACAAAGCGGGAGACCACGTATACGTATAGTCCTCATCATAACGAACATTTTTGCCCAAGGAACTATGCCTGGGAAATCAACGGTTTCCGAGATAATAAAGTTGTTTTTTTTTTTTTTTCAGAAATGTGTTCAGTATCACGTTCTTAACATACCATCTCAAGAAGCCATATCCAAATTATGGATATTTCTTACAAAAAATCAAGTTAAAATTGCAACCCGCAATGTAGGTTTTCGAGAGAATGTGGTTCAAAGTCGGACTAAATTTTTTTTTTTGCAGAAATATGTTCAGTATCACGTTCTTAACATACCTTCTCAAGAAGCCATATCCAAATTATGAATATTTCTTACAAAAAACGAAGTTAAAATTGCAACCCGCAATGTATTCTAAACATCGGATAGCCTAAGTTACTCCCAGAAACGTGAGTTACGACCATGTTAAGTTTGGTTGAAAACTATTCAGCGGTGTTTGCGTTTATCGTGTTCATACAGACAGACAGACAGACAGACATAAACCGTTTTTTTTGCATTTTTGGATTCAGTATAGTTTACTTAGTAACCCCTGCTAGTTTTTTTCTAAAAATATTCAATGTACAGAATTGACTTCGCTAGAGTTTTATTATAAGTATAGAAGATAGATAGATATAGATTTGTAGTTAAAGGTACGATAAAGTAAACCCTATAATCATACCAAGTTTGATGCTTGTATGATTATAGGCACCCTTCGGGCACCTACGGAACCCTAAAAAGCAGGAAGAAAAGAGCTAACTTTATGCGATGTAAGTATCAATGAAAGAACATCGTCAGCAGTATTTTGCCGTCAGCAGAATTTCATCCGATCAGTTCCTGTACCATTTTATCTAGCAGCGACGCTGACATACTCGTACGTAGCGTGGGAATTTACAAATGGTAAGCTCGCGGACAAGCCGTAAGATAATGAAACACTAAACTAACAATTAGGTTTTATTTCTGACAACAAAATGAGGACGTTCTATCTTATCTAGTGAAAAGTAATAAAAATCCGATTGATTAGATTTGCAGCTTCGATCGATTTGGGGATGCTAGTGCAAAACGAAAATTTTCGAGAGTTTTCTCAGAAAATGCAATTCGTTATTAAATAAACTAGGGAATTACTGCTAATCTAACAATTTGGCAAGAGAACAAAGGACACGCCAGAATGCCCTATTTTTAACCGACTTAAAAAAAGGAGGAGATACTCAATTCGAGCCGTTTTTTAAAATGTTAGTAACTGCAGAAAATCACTCGGAATCAGTGTGGATTTTCAGCAGTGAAGTCTTTTTTTTTGGATTTTGTTAATTTTGTAATATGTTCTATTGACGCGCGTTAGGAGCTACAATGGGGTATCCTAGAGTGTCGCTGACTGTACGGCCCGGGAATAGATACTGTCCGGACTAGGACAAGGAAGACGGAAGTCCGGTGGGGACAATTGCCACTCGGAAATAGGGCAGGTACCATCGAAAAAATCACAAATCCAGGACATGTACACGATACCCCTCTGATTTCGAACGTTGAACTGATAAAGTACGCCTAATATAGCTGTTTATTTATGTTTGATTATGTTTCAAAATTATATTGAAACGTGAAGTGTATAATTCATAATTTCTTCTAACGATCGGGACGGGACGGCGAGCTTCTACACTTTTTATTCGAAAAATAGGAAAAGTCGAGTAAAATAATGTTTAGAGCAAGACAAAAGTTTAACAAATTAAAACTAAACGGAAATCGAAAATCCGGATCCAACATCCAGCATCATGTCCTTTCGTCAACGATGAAGACTTTGAGGAGTTGGAGGTAACGCGGAGAACTGCAGTCTCCATTGAGTTGTCACTCGGCGGATCCGGAAAATCCGGATATATCCGGTCGGATGGTAGCCCTCGCCGGGCGCGGGACACACGATTAAACACGACCGGTCGAACACAAAGATTGGACCCGAGTTAACAGTCTCTTATCGGATCCGGTCCTCGGGAAAGACGTCGAGAATCCGAGAAAAGTCAAGATGCGGAAGTCCGATATCTCTTTCAAGGGGACTTGTGCGATGTAGGAATATCTTTTCAACAGTCTTCTTAAAAATGTAATTTTCGAGTTCGTCTGTATTATTATATTTTTGTAGGGTCATGTAGAGTCAAAGTTTCACAGACGGCTCAATGGGTTCTTAAGGGTGAGGTGTTGTAAAATTAAATAGGTATTGCCATGCTTGTAACTTTACGACTCCCATATAAACTACCTAGCCATTTGACAAACTGATGAGTCTTTGGGAAAATGTTACATGCATGCAGCTGAAACAAGAAAGTTCTTGCAAATAATTTATATCTATTAATTTGTACGTACGTTACGTCCAATCAGTAGATGTCTCTGCTTACCTATTCGGAAACGTGTATAGTCGATTGTGTTCAACAGTGTGCAGGTGAGTGAGCGAAAAAGGTGAATTTTAGGTTCAATTCTCTTTCGGAGCCAAGTTTAAACATTCACGCGCCCACATCCCAATCAGCCAGAGGGCTGCGGCCGCCAAAACTAGCGGCGAGTTAAAATATTTACAATTACCCGGCCTTGCTCCGAAACACATTCGGCTTTCAACTGTGGCACTCGTGGAAATATTTCGCTTCTCGTGGGGTGCAGGCCGAACGGGGCGGAGACGTTGCCCAAGTAACATTTTAGGTTGTAGAAAGGTTTTGAACAGGTTCTAGAACCTTTGTATGGAAATCTGCTCGTAAGTCTTATAACTCTCAATAAAGTTATATTAACCTTGTAATTACCTTCTGAGTGCCAAAAGGGCCCCGGTTTTAGAACCTTTCTGAGAGCTACAGCACAACCTATAGCTCAAATCCAGAACCTTTCGAACTACTTGCATAGAACCTAAATATAACCTTCACAACCTTAATTTAACGTTATTATAACCTTGCAAGACAACTTATAAGTTCTAAATTAGTCTTGGATGTAACTCTACGACAACTTAGAACCTTTTTGATGGATATGAATAAATACCTTTCCAGGACTTACAAGTTTTAAATAGCTTCTGTTTAAGATTTTTTACACAGATTCAAATACTTATTTACAATGGCGTCATTCCTTTTTCGTTCGGCCATCTTTCAAAATGGCTAGATAAGCAAAGTGTTTATAAAAATAATAAGTAGCTTGGTAAAGTCAAGAAATAATCAAAATATAGTGCGATTGGCACTTCATCGTGAAACTTTACGATAATAGTGCTGTATACAAGACGGGCCTTTCATAAGTTAAACATTTCGGATATTTTTTAATAAAATAAAATAAAAAAAATTGGTGATCGGTGGTAAGTCACATCAGAAATCAAACTACTATTCATATGAAAAATATATATTAAAATCGTGTAGCGCATGGTATTTAATTACGCTTTATTTAATTAAAATATTGGTTTTGTTTCGTTTTTTTTTAATTTTTTAATATTAAATATGGCTGACGTTAGGAAATTACTTGAAAGTATTATGTTTTTCCTTTTCAGAACTGTAACAGCTAAGAGCTCTTAAGGTTTTCCAAAATAAGAGCTGAAGGTAATCTCGCGGAGCTACCTCAAACGACAAGGCTGTTTTCAACGCTTCAAGGTTATTACCAGGAGTTGTCCAAGACTTACCAGTTGCGAAAACCACCACTGAGCTAAATTTGTTGCTTTTAAGTTTTGGTTGTAGGGGGACATGCGTTTGACCTTCGTTCAACAAACAGCTACAGGCTGCTCTAAGGGTGGTCATGAACTGAGATCAAAATTGAACTCTGTTTAAACTTAGTATAAAGTGAGATCAATTTTGAACTAACTTTAAACTGAGTTCAAAATTGATCTCTGTTTATATTTAGTTTAGTGAGATCAATTTTGAAGTTACTTTAACCAACTGGTATTACTGAGTTCAACATTGATATTATTATTATTCGAATCGAATCGAATCGAATCAAATCGAATCGAATCGAATCGAATCGAAACGAAACGAAACGAAACAAAACGAGTCGAATCGAATCGAATCGAATCGAATCGAAACGAAACGAATCGAATCGAATCGAATCGGCTATTGCTAGATTCATGGTACACACGACAACACGTGAGTTGTTGTAAAATCACCCGTAACGTAACCGAGCAAAGTGCTAGCGTGTAAGGGTCGACGTGCTGTCGTGTGTACTGATTCAAGTATCAAAACTTTAACTGCCTAAATCTCCTAAACGGCTAATGCTAGACCCATGTTTATGGTACTCAAAAAAAGGGTTCAACGAGCTCTACCTGATGAACGCAACAAAAATAGTAAAAAGATGTATCAAAACTTTAACTGCCCATATCTCCTAAACGGCTAACGCTAGACCCATGTTCCTAGTACTCTAAAAAAGGGGCTCGACGAGCTCTACCTGATGAAAGAAACAAAAATAACTAGTAGTTCGCCCCGAACTGTGAACTCGCGACCCCATATAAACTTAACAACCCTCGGCAACCCCTCAACCGATTTGGCTCATGTTCGAACTTAAAAAATTTTTTAATTTCATTTACCCGCCTACCAAATTTCATAATGATCCGACCGAATTTACTCAAGTTATCGTCGAACGAACATATAGGTACATACAAACATACAAACATACGCTCGCTTCGCTCGCTCGTTCAATAACTAGTGGTTCGCCCCGAACTACGAACTCGCGACCCCATATCTCAGCAACCCGTTGACCGATTTGGCTCATGTTCGAACTTAAAAATTATCTTTGCCTCATTTACACGCCTACCAAATTTCATGACGATCCGACAAAACTTACTCAAGTTATCGTCGAACGAACATTCATACATACAAACATACAAACATACATACATACAAACATACATACAAACATACATACAAACGCCGGATTGTTCAAGTAGACTCGGAGAACTTCGCTCGCTTCGCTCGCTCGTTCAAAAAAGAAGTATCAAAACTTTAACTGCCCATATTTGAACGAGCGAGCGAAGTTCTCCGAGTCTACTGGAACAATCCGGCGTTTGTATGTATGTATGTATGAATGTTCGTTCGACGATAACTTGAGTAAATGTAGTCGGATCGTCATGAAATTTGGTAGGCGGGTAAATGAGGCAAATCGGTCGAGGGGTTACTGAGATAGAGGGTCGCGAGTTCAAAGTTCGGGGCGAACCACTAGTTAATAACATTTTATTATTTTTGTTGCTTTCATCAGGTAGAGCTCGTCGAACCCTTTTTTTGAGTACCATAAAAATGGGTCTAGCATTAGCCGTTTAGGAGATATTATTATGGGTAGTTAAAGTTTTGATACTTCTTTTTTATTTTTATTTTTTTCTTTTATCAGGTAGAACTCGTCATGCCCTTTTTTCAGAGTACCATAAACATGGGTCTAGCATTAGCCGTTTAGGAGTTATAGGCAGTTAAAGTTTTGATACTTATTTTTTTGAACGAGCGAGCGAAGCGAGCGAAGTTCTCCGAGTCTACTGGAACAATCCGGCGTTTGTATGTATGTATGTATGTATGTATGTATGTATGTATGTATGTATGTATGTATGAATGTTCGTTCGACGATAACTTGAGTAAATTTGGTCGCATCGTTATGAAATTTGGTAGGCGGGTAAATGAAATTAAAAGAATTTTTAAGTTCGAACATGAGCCAAATCGGTCGAGGGGTTGCCGAGATATGGGGTTGTCAAGTTTATAGGGGGTCGCGAGTTTACAGTTCGGGGCGAACCACTAGTATAAATTTTTAATAACTTTTTATTATTTTTGTTGCTTTCATCAGATAAAGCTCGTCAAGTCCTTTTTTTAGAGTACCATAAACATGGGTCTAGCATTAGCCGTTTCGGAGATATGAGCAGTTAAAATTTTGATACTTGAATCAGTATGAATCTAGCAATATCTGATTCGATTCGATTCTATCCGTTTCGATTCGATTCGATTCGATTCGATTACATTCGATTCGATTCGATTCGATTCGATTAAATTCCGTTGGATTCGATTCGATTCGAATAATAATAATATCAATTTAGAACTCAGTTTAAAGTAAGTTCAAAATTGATCTCACTATACTAAGTTTAAACATAGATCAATTTTGAACTCAGTTTAAAGTTAGTTCAAAATTGAGCTCACTTTAAACTAAGTTTAAACTGAGTTCAATTTGGATCTCAGTTTAAGTATCGTTCATGAATACCACCCTAAGGCCCGGTTTCTGAATTGAGAATTTCACTAACCAAATGCTTAAGTATCCTTCTGTCACATTCTCTTGTGTGACATTTGCAGTGACAGAACGATACCTAAGCATTTGGTTAGTGAAATTCTCAATTCAGAAACCGGGCCTAAGGGTGGTATTCTAAAAGTATAAAAACATGTTTGTGGTATATGGTCCTCCCTTATTTTTCATTATTATTTGTTGTCGTATCCTCCATTATTACACATACATTCTGTAAAAAATTGTATTTGTATTTTTTTTTGTGTGAAAAATGTTTTAATACTTTCCAAAAAAACCTTCACCAAAACATCTATTTCATAAATAAAAAACATATTAATTTAATGTGTACTTATTATCTTGAATACCCAGCTTTCCATTAGAGTCACTAAATGAAAAAAAATGGCTTCATCGATTTAAAGGAACAGCTGAAAATTACAAAAAAATAAATAGCGAAATCGAACTGATACGAAGTTTACAGAGAACAGAAGTTTACAACTAGTAAATAATAAAAATAATAAAACTTACCGTTGTAATAATCATTCATAACATTTTTACGCACTTTACGCTTAAAATTTCCACTCCTTTTTTTTGTATCACCCTGTGTCGGTTCATTTTTCAAGACGCGTAATGCTTACAATGTATACCTATTCTTTGAAGTCGCGGAGACAACTGTCGGGTTTTGAGGATGCCTCTCAAGCTTTAAAATATTCCTGTAGGAATTGAATCATGCCTTCAGCGCGAAACAACAGCTTATTGGTTTTGTTTTTCACCACACAGTCCTAATTTGTTTGCCTAGACAACTCTGATCTAACCTCAAAGTTGTAGGTAGGTTTTAGAAACTACTTATAAGCAATTTCAACTTCTCAAAACCTTATGGTAATATCAAGGTTAAAAATTTAACCTTTAGATCACACATAAGTTAAATGACAGCCTTTCCAGAACCTTATCAGTAGCTTACGACAACTATAAGATCCTGAGGCTGTAAGCTCTTGAAACACAAGTCATAATAACGTTAACGTTAACTCTTGTCAGCAACTTCAAGGTTTTAACAATAAACTATTAGTTTTAGGACTTAGTAATCATTCTCAAATACTAAATTTAACCAACTAGCAAATCATTAACCTTTGTACAACCCTTCTAAAACCTAGAGGCAATTTTTACAACCTAGGCCCAAATGAAATGTTACTTGGGTGGCTCTGGTCCGATTTCTTATCGCTAATCGGAATTGGAGTGATGGGGTCCGTTCTTCTACACTTAAAAGGTCTCGCAGCTTTGGGCTAATTTGTAGAACTGGAGGCATTGAGGTCCATTTAAGCTTAAGTTAGGATCGTTGTCGAGATTATGGCTTGGAATATGAGTGTTGAGAATTTCGATGCTCGATTTGGAAGAAGAAAAAAAAGGAAAAGGAATAGCCCAAGAATATATCCCTGTGGAACCCCACGAGTCTATGCCTGACGTAGAAAATATAATTGTTATCTTTACAAAAATTCAAATAGCGTACCTGCAGAGCAGCCAAATAGTCGCGCGAGGGTTCTACACGACTTTACAAACGACGAAAGAGAAACTAGGCAGACCTAAAATGGAAGCTTATAAATAACACCCTAGTCTGAGTAAGTGTGAAGTAGGGCGAGCTCCGCCATCCAATTATAGTTCGATTTAGCGGTCTGCACTTTAAAATATTTGTTAGTTTACGAAGTACCTATTGCATAAACCTGAGGGTACGGCTTCAATTCCTAACTCAAGCGAGAAAATTTGTCCTATTTATTTTAACTACTTACTGCCCTCATATCATAAATAACTCATACAGCTTTCTTACTACACTCGGACGCTGCAGTTCCTGGGACATCTGTATTGAATTTTATATAAAGCAGGCTCTAAAACATTCAAACAAGAAGCTTTTCTTTTTACAGGACTTAGTGACTATTACAAAAGAAGTCCCGAATCACACGTAGATCTACCCCCTCGGCGACGAACCCACTCTCTAACTGTGTAGGAACGCAGATCCTGATTCGAAATTTGCACATAATTTTTATCTAAATGATGATGAACTGTTTCTTTATTACTGAGGTCTACGTGACCGCACGGTGCAGTCGGTAGGACCGTAGGACCACCGCGATTCTGCACATAGTGGCGCCTCTGTACTACTATCGACGACCCCGGCCTTACGACCTAGAGGTTAATAGCACTTTTTTCCTGGTAACGTTTTTCGCTGACGGTGGTCAATTCTCGCGAGGCCCGATATTTCCAACGAAAAAGTTATTTGGTGTGTAATCAGGATTTATGACACAAATACCTCCCGAAAGATGCCAATACCGCCCTCCGGGCTGTAGGGAATATTTCAATGAAAGTAGAAATAACATTATGTAAAGGAGCCCGCCCGTCCGCCTTTCTATTTCATAGATGGGATAGATATACGCCAATCGCTTACCGTTTTCCGCCCAGAATTATTTTTATTCAAAACTCTACTCTCTATGCATGGGGGAAAGGAGAGATAAAGTTTAAAAGCCGGAACGAAATATTGGTTATTATTATTACTTTGATATATTATTATGCTGTTTTAAGAAAGGTTTATCAGAATTTTGATCCTCAGTATCAGGAGCAGTTCCTGGGGCTCGCTTCATTTTTCCATTCTTGTTCAGCCTCTACATTTACGAGTATAGGTAATAGCAATATGATTTTCTGCTTAAAAACGGTAAGTTTTCAAGATAATGCTGTCTTTATACTTTTCTCGGCGCGTGTTTCACATTTATGTAAAGCCCACGAAATCATCGTAAAAAAGAATCTCGCTTTAGGTCCAAAGCCGCGCCGCCCCCGTACGCGAACGCTGTACGAGTATGTAACACATTCCAATTTGTGTCGAATCATCCCGTCCACCATTACTTTTCATAACCACGGCACGGCACACGATAAAGAGCCTAATTCAACACTTTTTACGAGTGCCACGCGTTTCGCCGGCTCTATAATTTCGCCGTAATAATTCCTGTTTGGAAGGATCACAAAGGAGTGCGTGGAAAGTCACAAAGTCACAAAGTAGTGCGGCGTGACGCGACTGTTTCCTTTGAGTGAGGCTTCTCCATCAATCCTCCACGTCAAGCTCATGCAATAAGCTCCGGCGCAACCACTCCGCGGCCGACACGCGTCGGAAAGATTTTTCATGTAGATTTCCACGTTAAAAGTCGACGATCCGCTCTTTGAGGCCCCTGATCCCACTTGATGGGCGCGACGCGACCGAGGAAAGAAGTGTTCAGACGCAATACCTATAAATCACTGTCGCGCAAACTAAGATCTATTATCTTAGGGGCCACTTTTATTTATCTTCCCAATCTCAACCCTACCCTCCGTGAGTGCCAAACTTCAGTCAGCGAATATTGATACCAACATCGGTGAACGTCTGAACCACAGACTTTATGTCTGATCTAAAATGTACATACAGAGCTGAGTCGTTTCTAGAAAACTCATTTATTGTAACGTTCGTTCGAAAAGAAGAAAGGTTTCCGAACTAACGTTACAGTGAACAAACACAGACTTCGTAGAAATAAGCGATCGTCGCTGTAAGAAGATTAACGACTCGTTTCAAATACCTACAAATAAGGCTGCATGATGATTTAGTTGAATGAAGAATTGAAGATGCAACGGTTTCTTTAGTATATAACTCACCCTGAGATCCAAGACCATTGAATGATTTAAATCGTTTCATGAAGTCCGTGACCAGGTGCTTCACGAACGAAGTGCCGCCAATCTTCTGTATGTGCAGGAAGACCATGACGTCATGCGTGTCCAGTAGAGGTCGAACCGGAGGACTTAGTCGTAATAGAGACCTGGCTGCGTTGTGACGTCAGGGAGCGGCCGACTAGGCGATTGATAAACTCGGTGAATGAAGATTCAACCGTTTCTTTAGTTTCACTCACCTTGAGATCCAAGTCCATGACCAGATGCTTCCCGAACGAAGTGCCGCCAGTCTTCTGTATGTGCAGGAAGACCATGACGTCATGCGCATCAAGGTCGAACCTGAAGTCATCGTGGAGGACTTCGTCGTATGAGAGACCTGGCTGCGTCATGACGTCAGGCAGCGGCCGACCAGGCGTCTCTCCGTAGCTGAGGGCCAGAGCTGCTTCCGACACCCGCTCTCTTGAGGCCACCGCGCACACCTACGAACAAGGGAAAAGGTAAGTAAGATGTAGACTTTGCTATTGTATTTGTCCCACTGGCAAAGAAGTGACTGGCTGGGCAAAGGCTTCCTCTCAGAGAGAGAATTTGGGCTTAGCGTGCCCACCGCAGATTGGCGATATTCGCGTTGAAGGTATTATGCCTCAAACGCTCAAGTTTTTCACGATGTTTTAGTAGCAAAAGATTTTACGATGTCTGCTGTATGTCTTGGCCAGGGTGGTTCGGAAAAAGACGTCTACGTCCTTTCGTGGGTGGCAGTTCCTCTTAGCCTTACCAAGATAGATACGACGTAATAGTGACCTCAAACCAAAGACATTCTCGGAGGAACCAATCGCTTGGTGACTGGTTAAGTTTAAGTTTGACCGGCACAAACAAGGACCATCATTAGTTACTGTCAGCGTCAAATTACCGGCGCGAGAACGTGATACAATTTCACCCCCGCTACATCATAAACTGGAGGTGTATTGGCCTACATGCATAGCGAGAGAGCGAGGATTTATTGGGTCGGTGCTGAAATAGAAAATCGTGCTTGCTTTAATCCGGTAACGGTTTGAGCGGGGTGAAGTTTTGCGTTTAGTTTGGCTGGAATAGCATTCAAGTAAACCTAGTGCAGGCCGGTAAACATTGAGTTTGTGAAAGACCTTCCCTCCCTGCAAACAAATCTCAGATATGAGATAGTACAAACACCCAGAGGTGGTTTAATTAATGTTTATGAGGGGTGGAAGTTTTGCGTTTAGCTGGAATAGCATTCAAGAAAACCTAGTGCAGGCAGGTGTAAACATCAGTGGCGAAGGGGGAGTTTGTAAAAGTCCGCCCCTCCCTACGAACAAACTTAAAGGTTTCTGGGTAAAATACTTATTGAGAAAATTAAAAGAACAAGGTTCAGGCACCCGATAGAAGTCGCGTTGTAAGTACAATAAACCTTTTCCGCTGCTACCCTCTGGCTAGGTTGATAATCGGTAGCCACGTCTGTAAAGGGAGACAACAATCGACCATAAACTTTGATCAATAGAGCCGTTAATAACATTTGAATAACGAAGACGTATCCGGCGTAAATTGAGAGGCCGCCACCTCTCGTTACACCTACCTCTATGGTAATGGTTATTGTTCCATCCACCTAATTCTCACATAGTGTCTGTAGTGGGCACATTTCGTGAATGTTTCGACACTCAATCAGAGGGAAAGGGGCTGTTTACGAATTTGACTTTACGTAAACCAGAATGGTCTTATGTACATGTACCCGTTGCACAGTGGTCGATTTGTACGATTTAGGCGGCCAAAAGTCCATTTCTCAAAGTTAACTTATAACAAAACTAATTGATTCCCTGAAAAATAGACACCCCGACTGCCCAAACCCCACCCCTCCCCAGTTCCTAGAACTGCGTGCGCGCCCCCACAGGTAGTCGGAACTTGATCGTCGCGCAAGCTGTACGCGTTCGTTCTCGACACTCTTAGCGCAACCGATATTCTAAAGTGAATATTTCATTGGATATTATTCAGTTACAAGTGAAAGTGATGGAAGTCGAAAATTCAGGTAAGCTCCTTCAAATATAATTTAAATTAAGATAAGGAATATCAATATTTAGTGCAGTTACAACGTATCAAAGATCGCCCTTTTTCATAGAAAATATTATCATTTTTTTATTTTCAATAGTAAAAATGTTGTACTTCCGAGACCGTCCGAGTTAAATTCCTTATGGTTTCTAATAGTATAGCTCTTTGAGCAGATAACCACAAAAAAAATAGCCACCACCTTTGACCACTTCGCGAGAAAAATAATAATTCATTAACTTAGGCAGAAAGTGAGAAAAATTCCTTTTTTGTTTCTTTTGCGTTAAAATTCCTTTTCGTTGTTCTAGGTTCATCAAGTTACTCGGGCATGGAGGTAGTAACTCGCAGATATCTTTTTGATAAGATGATTGAGGAAAACTCTCCATCAATAAACGACAAATTGGAATACTTACAAAATTATTTGTTAGTGTCTTACGGGGACTCCGACGAAGACAAAAAGTATATAAATCATAAATTTTCATATTTTAAAACAGAAATAAAAAAGAGATGGTCCAAAGCACGCAACACGCTAGAAAAAATTCTTATAAGCAATGATGCATGGTTAGCAGGAACGTTCGAGATGCCCATAAAAACGCATAATAAGTCAGGACGACCTAGCAAAACATTCAGTGAATGTAGTGAAAGAACTAAAAGGAGGAAAACAGAAGAAGTTCGCTCCTCTGTAGGCAAAGAAGTGATAGTTCACGCAGCGCAAGTAATTTTACAAAAAGAAGGAAAAAGAAACGCCTCGCAAGTCCTAAAAGATATTACAAATTCGCCTGCAGCCGCAAACGAATGTAAAAAAAGACATTCCAAATCAAAGGCACAAGATCCCCTTACGCCTCGGGAGGCACTGCGAATGTGCGTGGACGCTGATTTGACACGAAGTCAATATGAAATTGTGCGAGCAACCAACAGAAGCTTTTACCCGTGCTACGAATTAGTGTTGAAGGCTAAACAGGAATGTTACCCACCCAAAGAGACGCTACGAGTGACCGCTTCCTGTGCTGAAAGTGATCTACAATCTTTGTTAGATCACACCGTCACGCGATTATCAATTTTCCTCGAAGAAGTACTAATGACTCTTACAGAAACTGAGAGAAATTCCTTGCAGATTATCTGCAAATGGGGTTGTGATGGTTCACAACAAACTCAATACAAACAAAAGTTAATGAATGACGCCGACTCGGATGCAAATATATTTTTGAGCTCATTCGTGCCTCTACAAATTGTTTGCGGCGAAGACAAAACAAAAATGGTTTGGCAAAACCCGACTCCTTCTTCACCACGATATTGCCGCCCGATACGATTCAGATTTATAAAAGAGTCTACAGACATTACAAAAGATGAAATAAATTACGTTCGGGACAGTGTGAAGTCCTTAAAAGCCACGGAATTGGAACTGAATGGGCAAAAATTCTCGGTTAGCCACAGTCTTAAAATGACCATGGTGGACGGCAAAGTTTGCAATGCGGCGACTGACACCAAATCAACGAGTAGATGCTACATATGCGGAGCCACTTCAAAAAACTTTAATGACTTAAGTAAAAAAAACGAAATTCACCCAGAATCGCTTGAATTTGGCCTATCAACTTTACATGCCAGAATTCGATTATTCGAGAGTATTTTACATTAGCTTATAAATTGCCCGTTGGGAAATACCGTGAAAAAAGAACCAAAGCAGAAAAGATGCTAGAACAACAAAAAAAAAAAAGAGATTCAGCAAAGATTCAGAGAAGAAGTAGGTATCTTGGTAGATATGCCAAAATGTAATTTTGGTAACACAAATGACGGCAATACTAGTAGAAGATTTTTTGAAAACCCACATCTGGCTGCTGAAATAACGGGAATAGACTTTAATTTTATTTATAGAATTAAAGTTATTTTGGAAGCCATATCAAGCGGTCACAAAATAGATGTCCCGAAATTTGATGAATACGCCATGGAGACAGCAAAACTGTATGTAGAGTTATATGGTTGGCATTCTGTGACTCCTACCATGCATAAAATTTTGGTACATGGTGGAAAAGTTATAGAAAATTCTCTAGTGCCTATTGGTCAACTTTCGGAGGAAGCTGCAGAAGCTCGTAATAAGCACTTTCGCTCATACCGTCTAAACTTTGCTCGAAAGTTTTCACGCGAAGACTGTAACCTTGATATTTATCACAGGTTACTCTTGACATCAGATCCACTCATCAGTTCAATGAGAAAAAAAAAGAAGATCCGATCAAAACCATTTTTGCAGGAAACTTTGGAGCTTTTGCTTCCTGCAGAGCCAAATACAAAAGGCACTTGTGATAAATGCATGGAAAGTGACGGTGAGGAAGAATTGTCTTTTAAAGAGTAACATAACAATTTGTATGATAAACTTTCATAAAATATTGTCTTATTGTTTATGATTCGGTACCTAACATTGTAAGTAACATTTAGTATAATAATGTGGTAATAACTGTTGACCATTTAATTTTAGTGTATACTGTATTTTTTTGTCATCCATATTTTATTTTCAATTTAAATAGGCATGCAGACTGTAGAGAATAAACATTTTTTTTATGTACGGCCGTCTTTTACTTAACAAATTGTGATAATTCTTAACCCAAATATCAAAAACTACTAAGCCGATTTCTATAATTCAAATGAACTCAAAATATATATTTTACACCAAAGGGAGATTTAAAGAAAATTTAAAAACATTGGCGCTATTTACAAAAATATTTTCACAGAAATGTTTTTTTGTATAGAAAAATACGCTTTCAATGAAACGAATAGGGATAAACATATATATTCACTCTAAAATACCAGATTAGCATTTGTTGTCGTATTTATTACTGAAATAAAGCATAAAATAGTTTTGGCCGCCTAAATCGTACAAATCGACCACTGTGCGTTGGATTTAGAGCGTATACTAGTACAGAGAATAGATAGTTGACAAATCTGTTGCTGTCTCGCGTGCGCTCTACCCCAGAAACGCTGAACGAAAGGGACAACCTGAAGAAAATCTACAAAATCGAGGTTTCGTATTCCCCATTTTCCTCTTTCAAAGCTGGTCCGATTTCTAATTTGTTTTCATCACCGATATCACAAGAAACAACTTGATGTCGGACGTCTTTTGTCGCCACTTTTAAATAAGTTTTTTTTTTTTGTATTTTTGGAAAATCCTAGCTCCTGGTAACGATAATCAATCGAAAAAGTCTACGGTCCGACACGCAAGGGGTGGACATGTCCCAGCATACCAAAAATGTAGTGCAATTATACAGGGAGGAAATCGACTTTACCTATTCTATGACGACCGACACATTTCGATTATTTCCTCAATCATGCCTTTAACTACCTCTTCTTTAATGATTCCATTACGTTTCTAGACCTGTAATTTTTTGATTCACACATATATTTTGTGTGCAAACATCATAGCTAAATTGGTCTTATTGTCGTAACGTCTAACACTCTGTAGACCCACAACAATTAACTGGGTTTGACGGATCAATTTACGAGAATAATTTCAGCGAAGTCAATAAAGGAAAACAGAGACAACAAAGGGAGATATTTATCCCGATATGTGTTGCTATTGATGACTAATAGAACGTAAGGTACGCTACAGATGAGGGGAGACAGATAATACGTCACACATGTGGTAGTGGTGGGCAGTAGCAGAATTTTCCAATACAAGTATCGCAGTGGCTTTTACGCAACATTGAAGTTGAACTAGCGCGTGCAAATGTGCTTCGTTTTTTTGTGCTTGCCCGTGTCGGCTTCGCTTTAACCACCACGAGTGCACATCCAGCTCGATAATGCGATATCCACATTCTGTGATACTCCACATTCATGAGAATGCATGCAACCCATAGAGCGCTGCCGTACCCAAAATTATTCTGATGCTAAGAGCCAGGCGGACGTCTGGTTAAGAACTATTCTTCTTTGTGTATAGATGGCAGAACGATACTTTATCGTATTGTTTTTGCCCAGAATTCCGCAACGCGTCCAGACACCTCCAGACTTAAACGGAGAATGTTTTTTTAAACAACCCTATGATACAAGGGTTCATGAAAGGGTAGCAGCGTCAATGGATGCTGAACCTGAAATGTGACTTAAACCTACATTTCATCTGATAAAAGTCGACGACTGATGGCAGATTAAAACAGTGAACAGAAAATTAATCATTAGCCGTCGTCAGATCTTCCGGAGTACAGGTATTAGGCATGGGCCCGCAGGACATGATGAGAGGTGGATCATCGTTTGGGGGTTCAGTAACTAGCAGTTATCGAAATCCGTTATCGATAGCTACCCAACACTAGCACAACATGTATGGCCCTCTCGGAGACACCCCTCTCTCGAGTCTGCCGACCTTGGGCAACCCTCTTCCGCGCCACTACTCCGCCGGCGAGCCTCTTCACAAGACCCTCTTATAATCGATATATCAGTGCATCAAAAACTTAGGCCGTTGCATCGAGGACAGATGAGCATATTCGAGCTTGAGATGAAGGCCAAATCCGCCAGAATGGAAATCTGTTTTAACAGCCCTATGTCCCTGATTAGGGATGTCAGGAACTGATGATGATGATCTACAATAGATAATAGCATCCAGTGGCAGTGGGTAAATGGGTGAAGCAACCGCTCGGACGATGCAGGGCCCGGGACATGTTTTTGTTTAGATGGAGTAGGCTTGCACAGCACCTATACCATCCTCTCAGCTTAGTTCACCTAGTCCACAAGAAAAACAAAAGTCGGGTTTCTTCGCGATTAAGGAAAACATCCGTCCATCAAAGCCACTTAAAATTTATCAAATTCACTTTGAAAGGCCAAGTTGGAAACTTCACAACTTTTGAACTCAGAAGATGACGGGACGGGACTGTAATTATTTAATTTATCAGTTGAATGACAAAGAGCAATCATAAATGTTAAATATTCCCATCGAGAAATTATCAATTTGTCAGCTGTATCAAGGGTGTATCTCAAGTAAAATTTATCCCATGATTCAAACACAGACAAGTTATTAAGCAATATTAGGACTGAAATATGCAAGAACGGAGCAAAAGCAAGTCAGTTAATTAATAAATAAGTCAAATGGCAAAGTGAAAACCGTTTGGCTGAGACATTTCCCCCAGGGAAATAGCTAATGATAAATTTCTTCAATATGCGAGATGGCGAATGCCACCAACATGGCAATGAAAGAAAATTTCCTGCCCAAAAATTACTCGCAATAACATTTATACCGTCACGCTTAGGTATATCCCGAAGTAATAGGCTCATTTTATATTGGGGCAGAGTTTTTCCTGGTATTAAATTGTTTTATGCAGGTGATCTTACGATGTCTTTCATCATAGCTAAGTGTGGCAATAGGGATACATTCCGAAAGCACGGAAGCTTGAAATCGGCAATCCGGGGGACTGAGTTTTGTGTCGGTTTCTATAAAAATGCTTTTTTCCAAATGTGTTGAAATCTTACATGATTATAAACTGAATTATATCTGTCTGCATTACTTTACGGCCGACCGGATATCGAACCCGCAACCACGAACTCGCACCAGCCACGACTGTTCTCAAACATTCGTTCCGCGGTTACATTTTAACTATAATACCGGGAGGGAGAGCAATAATTTTAATATCTTCGGCCTTCCTCAAAAGGGAGACTAAGTGGGCGGCTGGAGTGGAGGGTGCCCTCCCCTTGAGCCTTGTTTGTTCGCGTAATGAAGTGGGCAGGAGTCCCTTTCGCTGGCGTGTAGGTGAATTAGTGTTGCCAGGTACGGTGTGCCTTTTGGCGATGAGACCGATCGCATCGGGTAGAATAATATGATAAATGGTTGTTTTTTTTGGCACGGCGAATTGTTTTACTATGCAGAGTATCAGAGGCCGGGTTTCTGAGTTGAGAATTTTACTAAGCACATACTTACGTATCGCTCTGTCACGCTCTTTTGTGAGAAATCTGCAGAGACAGGTCGATACTTACCCATTTGCTTAGCAAAATTCTCAACTCAGAAACCGGGCCAGAGTGAGTTAAAAGTTAATAATCGTATAGGATTATTTTTCTCAAAAATCGATTTAATACGCGCCACGAAAGAAGTGACTTGAGACATCAAGTCGTTTGAAATGCGCAGTGATGATTTATAGGCTCTTTACTGGTATGAGGTCTGAGCACATGAAAAGAACGCGCATCATCGGGCGGCTGAAAGAGGTGCGGGAGGTGCGGTCAAATCTCTTCTTTCGTAGCACGTATTGTACACGCGTTGGAAGTTTTGTCAAAGAACACTTGTATTACTTTGTTTTTAATTTATCGCCAACCGAAAAACCGAAGCCTGAATAGTGTTCATCAAGTTGAACACGTGACCATAGACGTGAAAGTAGGAACATCCCGCGCAAACCGGGGCCCCTGGCAACACTCAGAGGCATTCACAATCAGCACATTGGCGACGCTGTGACAAATGTTCTCCGATAGAGCGGGAAGCAATGCAATCGATACTGACAGCTCATTAGCAAACTCTATTTTGATTTCAACGCAGCAGGAAGTTGCTTGGTTGTTCTTGTTCGGAATGAATAGAAATAGAGAACAGTAGACATCTATGTATAGCTAATGATGTTGGGCGTTCACATCTCTGCTTGCTATAATATTCGGATTTTGAAATACTAATGCCCGATTTCCCCAACAATACTTAATTTTTAAGAACTTCTTAACTTTTTTAAGAAGTCCTTAGCGTAATTTTTGGGAACAAAATTACGCTAAGGACTTCTTAAAAAAGTTAAAGAAGTTCTTAAAAATTAAGTATAGTTGGTGAAATTGGGCATTAGAGGACTACTTAGAGGTGTCTTTTTACCCGACTGCCTGAAAAGAGTGTTGCCGACAACTCTTTTTGTTTTGTTGTCTAACTGAAATTTTCAGACTCGGAATTCCTCGCACCTTACGGTTTCAGCGCTCTCTCAACTTTATAGTTCTACATAGTCCAGAAAAAAGACAATAATACCGCTTGCCGCTTGCGGTGTTAGATAGGTAAAAGATACAAACATAGGTTCTTAATTATTTTCAAAGTTACGTTGTACTACTGTACACAATCTTGAGAATATGTAGAGCTTCTTAATAATAGCGTAGAAAAGGCATAACTCAATGCCGCCTTATCGTAGGGTGTTCGATTTCGCTGCAATCCTTTCATACATTGTTGGTTGCCACGCAATATCGGATACCCCTTCGGTAGGTATGAGAAATATGAGCTGGCGCCAGACGCGAACACGATCCTCCTTCGGCTTGACTATAGTATCCTGCTGCAACTTTATTGGAGGTACATTTCATATTATGTAACTTAACAAGCTCTCTGAAGTAGAATATGGCATTGGCAAAGCCCAAAAATAAGTTTATATTTAACTCAGGTTAAGAGGTACGCATTCTCCTTGTCTTGTCCAGCGAATTCAGCATCATGGCTTTGATCGATATACTGCTCTAGGTAGACCAACGCTTCCGTTAGCAAGGATACCAATATGCTGCGCGGAACGAGGCAGGACCTTCTCTCGAACAGAGTTAGAACTAGAGATGTCCACCCACTATCGGACTTGCAGTCTGCAGTGCTCTACTTAGGGCCTGGGACAATTAACACTGGTGTCAGCAAAGCAGATATTAATAGTTAGCGACACACTAGGATATATATTTTTTACACTCAGGGAGGAAAGACAGTATTGTAAAACCGTTATTTCAGTGACGACCGGATGTTTCTTTAAGGTTGGACAATAGCAGCGTGGCGGGAAATAAAAAAAAAATCAGTTTTTTTTATTTTGAAGCTAAACTGAGCTATTTTTGTTCAGCGATTTTGCGTTCGCGGCAATAACATAGTATTATTTTCATTATTGTAAACAATAGAACAACAATAATTCAGCCTATTATGTATTCTGGTCGACAAAGCAGTGGCACTGCCCAAAAAACTTGATGAATTTGAATTTCCCGCCACGCTGCTATCTTCCAGCCTTAAGAGGGAACGCGGGTAACCTCAACTCCATACAAAAGGGGAGACCTGTTTCCTCCCTGGATAATTATTTTAGAAAAAATATGTTTATGTCATTCAATTTATATGTACCTCTTCAATGTCCCTATGTTTTCCTTTTTTTATTACCATTTTAATTAATTTAAATAAATTTTATTAAAATAACAAAAAAAGGAAAACATAGGGACATTGAAGAGGTACATATAAATTGAATAGCATAAACATATTTTTTCTAAAATAATTATCCAGGGAGGAAACAGGTCTCCCTTTTTGTATTTTTTGTATGGAGCAGCCGGCTACCCGCGTTCCGTCTTAAGGATGTCCATTCCACTGTCCTTGTTCAATTTAAATCAGGCTTTAGATGGCCTGTAACTTGAACAAGCTCACTAGTAGTAAGTTACACAACTTCACTGCGGTAATTCCGTCCCTACATTCATGTGGAGCATGCGGTACCAGTGACAATCTCTCATTAGTGTCGGTCACGCTGCAGTGACCTGATTGCTCACTTTTGTGGATAATTCACCGTCCACTCACGGATTAACTTCACCACCGGATTGATTTTGTGTAATTAACACCGGCCATGAATAATTTTCATTCACTACTGAGTGCTAGCAATATCACTCGCTAACGGTGAAGGAAAATATGGCGAAGAATCCCCGCCGCCGCTTAGTTGGCTTCGCACATATGAAACTTTCCTGTGGGCTAGGCCGACTAAGCCAAAGTATGGTATATGGGCAAGCCTACTCCATCTTAACAATGCCCCAGGCATTGTAGCGTCGGACTGGTAAGGTAACTTCACCCATCTAGTGTGAGTGAAGGCGCCACCTCATTACGTGGTGGATGTAACGGCCTAAGAGTGCTAGCAGTGGTGAGGTGAGGGATTCGAAGCCCGCCCTCTCTATCACATCATGGGGTCCGAGTTCTGAACCCCCGTTTTGCCTTGTGCTATGCTGTTTCCTACTCGCAAAAGGTTTAAGAAAATTAACTTGAAGTGATCATAGCCTCTGGTTTAACTGGCAGTTGGCAAAATTAAGCTACATTGGGCGATCGTGCTTCAGATAGAAAGCACATTGATCGGTTAGTCCTGGTTGTTGATGATTATAAGTGTCTGTACTGGACACACTATGCCGAAATTACGCTGCGGAACTTCCACTGTGTTTGTATGAAGATGATTAGATTCTGACATGCTGAAATTACGTCGAACGTAATTTCAGCATGTCAGAATCAGTAATTCAAATAGCATGCGTAATCACGCCGTACTTCGGTCGCGCATTTTCGGCATAGTGTGTTTTACACTTACAATCGTTAAGCCATGTCAGAGAGCCTCGGTAAAGCATGGGCGTTCCAATAACCTCGTTGGCCACTTCCACATACGGTTCAATAATTTATAATCAATTAGCCTTTGGCGCCTCTGCTTTTCTCTAAAGTTCTTGACAAAACTTTGTTTATGTGAATGAATTTCGTCTAAACATGGTGACTAGAAGCTCTATAAGGTAGCTAATAGCCCGGTCTAATAGTGCTATTGATAGTACCATCTCTGGCCAGGTGTTATCAGGCCCATTATCAATTCAAAGCGCGGCTCCACTGGAAGTCGCCGACAGCAGAACAACTCGACCGGGCCATATGCGGACGCCGGCTCGACTGCAGGCGTGGTGTTGCCAGTGGAATCAGCAGTGGATCTGGTGGTTTGTAACCCCTGCCTGAATTGTAGTGGCTGGTGGAATTTCTGAAGGAATTCTGGACAGCACATACAAAATACGCAATGATTTTGGAAAGATTACATCCATTATCAAAAATACTTACGTCAAAGACAGTCGTCACAAACTGTGTTTATATCTACTGCAGCCACACTTCGGCTATGATTTTTTTGTCGTGTCAAATAATTAGTCTTGACAATGATCTAGACGTGAGAGGAGTTAGCGGTAAGTAGAGTAGCAGGGTCGAGTACTAAACTTATTACATTTGTAGACTTGAGTACTAAAACTTGGTAGAGAAGCTACCACCGGGGGCAAGTAACTGTACCAGTACGAGTATTAAAATTGGTTGTCGGTGTATTTCTGGTTATAGAAAGATTTTTTTTTGTTTGATAGAGTTTAGTACTCGCAGAAAAAACTAGTTGGCAACACAGTGCAGGCAGCGAGACGCGGGCGTGCAATGAAACGCAAACTCGCTCTTTGCGCCTCGTTGCCAGGCGAATTTTAAGTGCACCACCATAAACGGGAGGTGTCAGTGGCAGTGGCAGACAAAATGGAGGGAGGCCCGCAATGCATTCTGCCGTTCAAGGGTACGCTCATAAATAGTCAATGTTCATGCAGCAAGTACGTACTTAGAGAGCCCAATTTATTGCCATCCAACTGCCTCAGTCCGAGGTGCACTCCTCTGATAACTGACGAGGTGACCGATAGCGGTCAAGTTTCGGAAAAATTGTCCACATCAGTGGACTGTATGACTGGATCATGCATGCTACAGCTCATTTATTTATGTTCGATTAATAGGGCGGCGCTCACCACCGCTCTGCGTCGTCCGTCACCCTGCGATTACGAGCTCGTAAACGCTCAAACAACGCGCCATATTGTGCTATAACTATGGGGTGACCTAGGAGAATGCTATGAACTGCAGTTGATGAATATGGGTTGTGCAACAAGAATTCGACTGGCTAGAATCAAGTGGCAACTTCTTCCTGAGACTCTGAGACAGATACCTAGATAGAATACTCTTTATCGTACACCAAACGAATTATTTAATTATTTTTTTCCTAAAACTAATCTAACTAACTAAAACTAGACAGCGCAGCGGAGCGAATCAACCGTATGTAGAGTCTATCCAAAAAAGAACCCTTTTGATTCAACACTCCATGACTTTATTGCAATGAACATAACATGTAGTACCGATACTAACTGTTGGAAGTTGTAGGCGTCACAGAGTGGAATTGCAATATCTGTAGCGTGTTTATGCAAAACGTTCGCAGTCGCCGCCGCCTACATGCGCCGGCCGTAGGTGGCAGTTAGAACATTTGTACCACGGGCAACTTATCGCCCCCTATTGATCTTGGAGCGTGAATTGAGAACTTTATCAACTCGCTGGGAACACGAGAGAGCCATCGACTTGCTAATGCAACCGCCCGGGTACTTTATTCAGCAAAGAAACGCGGAAATTAAAAGGAAACCTTGCCGCTGGGGCAAAGTTTCACCAGGGGCGTCGCGACTTTCAGGGCCTCAAGTCTAAAATGCAGTTGTGTCTGGATAGGATCAGCGTTTTTAATTTAATTTAATTTTGTTTATTCAGGAAACCAACCAGCTATTTACAGTTCTTATCTTAAGATACGGTATAAATTGCTTTTTTTCTGAGCAGTAACTAATAATAATAATAGGGATGCTGACTGCATTAGCAATAAATTCCAAAAAGAGATCCAAACTTTAACACAATCATTTTCTACAGATAGGTAATTTCGAATCAATGAAACATTTAGAAAGTAGTACTCGATTGTGACGTCACAAGCTAGTATTTTGATACTAAACATCGTTTTAAAAGTAACTCATTTGACCAAATTGTCAACATCCATGTTAAAAGAAAAGAGCGTTGTAGGCTTTGATAAAGATTGATGATTCTGTGCTTATAAATAATGTTTTTCTAGAACAAGAAGGAATATTCTAATTTTAAAGAATTAACTATCGAAATACCATTGAGTTACAGACTTGAGGCCCTGGTACATGAAGGAATCAAAGCCGCAATTCTATGTCAAAAAGTAAAAGGGAGGGCCGAGGGCGGGAATAATTTTTATCCCATTTGGAACTCTACCAAAAAAGTTAAGCGACTGTGGAGAGCTAGTCAGGCGCTCAAGTTAAACGAAACTTTAGCGGGTGATAGATTACCGAAGTAGGGGATTAGATGAGCTTAACTTATACATGTAACAGGTAGAGTATTAATCAAATTTCTTAGCCAGCAAGTAATCCATATCAACGCACTGGGTAACCATTCAATTAAATAAAAAAAGAAACAGTTTCAGGCGTAATTTTCATGGCATTATATAGTTTGGGCTTAACAATATAAATTAGATACTTTGTTATAGGGAAAATAAATGTTATAGTTTTTATTCATACTCTGCATACTGCAATATATTGATAGCACTTTGTGGGACAAGTCCTAATGAATGAAGTTTCAGTCACCTTAACCAACGCTATCGCAATTTAAACTGATAGGAGATAGCAAGACAAACAACTATAGCGCGGTAACCGTAAAGGTTGCATGCTTGCGGGGAAGTTTGGGAACAATTTCAATATGAAACTCGTGTGGTGATAGACAGAACTTGGACTGAGAGGGGCGCAATCAATATTAATTAGTAACTAACTACATGGAGTTATAGAGTGTTAGGTACTCCTGGCTTGCTACTAAATTACAATCAGAAATTAGAGCTCTATCAGCACTTTACTTACAGTAAAACATGTAAGGTACCTATCATGGGCATAATGATGTGGTTTTTGTTTACTTACACCACCAAGGCTAGAGCCAATACTGCCAGCAATACTAGTTATAAGACCAATTCTCGGATAATTATATTGAACGCGAAACTATCTTTCTTTCGAAAGGAGAAACTGCTTTCGTTAGTTCGTAGGAAGAATGTACTTCTTTCGAAAAAATACACCCTGGCTTGTAAGATACTGTTTGCCGGTTGCCCAACCAGTTCGCCTCCACACAGCTTGTAAAACAAAATCGAAACGCGCCAGTAGAGTAGAGGCAAGTGAATATCAAAGCGTTCCTTTCAATTCGACTTCGACAAACATCCAGGGAATGGGAATTCCCGCAGGAGCGATAAATTTTGCAGCACAAAGGTAGCTCCGGCTAGGTAGCACTTGGCGGGTACACCCAGCAGCAGTCAGCAATACTCCTCGGGAGTTCTTATGTGTCGCTGCATAAATACGAATATCGAATAACTAGCGAGCCCGATTTTCTGAATTGCGTGCCTGAGCAATACGGACGCACGATACGGCGCACAGTGGTCGATTTGTACGATTTAGGCGGCCAAAAGTCCATTTCTCAAAGTTAACTTATAACAAAACAAATTGATTCCCGGAAAAATAGACACCCCGACTGCCCAAACCCCACCCCTCCCCAGTTCCTAGAACTGCGTGCGCGCCCCCACAGGTAGTCGGAACTTGATCGTCGCGCAAGCTGTACGCGTTCGTTCTCGACACTCTTAGCGCAACCGATATTCTAAAGTGAATATTTCATTGGATATTATTCAGTTACAAGTGAAAGTGATGGAAGTCGAAAATTCAGGTAAGCTCCTTCAAATATAATTTAAATTAAGATAAGGAATATCAATATTTAGTGCAGTTACAACGTATCAAAGATCGCCCTTTTTCATAGAAAATATTATCATTTTTTTATTTTCAATAGTAAAAATGTTGTACTTCCGAGACCGTCCGAGTTAAATTCCTTATGGTTTCTAATAGTACAGCTCTTTGAGCAGATAACCACAAAAAAAATAGCCACCACCTTTGACCACTTCGCGAGAAAAATAATAATTCATTAACTTAGGCAGAAAGTGAGAAAAATTCCTTTTTTGTTTCTTTTGCGTTAAAATTCCTTTTCGTTGTTCTAGGTTCATCAAGTTACTCGGGCATGGAGGTAGTAACTCGCAGATAACAAGGGTGCAGGGCCAGACGGCATTCCGCCCTCCTTTGTCAAAGCATGTGCTCAAGAGTTAAGCATCCCACTACTCATAATATTTAATAAATCGTTGGAATCAGGATTCTTTCCTAGCGCTTGGAAGGCGGCACACATAATCCCAGTTTTAAAGTCCGGAGATAAGTCCAAGTGCGAGAACTATAGGCCCATCAGTATTCTCTCGTGCATAGCAAAACTGTTTGAGTCTCTCGTATACAACCACATATTTAATCAAGTAAAACCACGTCTCTCTGACAAACAACACGGATTTATCAAAAATAGATCCACAATTAGTAATCTTTTAGTATACAAACAATATCTGTGCTCCTCCTTCGCTACTCGAGGCCAAGTAGACGCAATTTATACTGATTTTTGCAAAGCGTTTGATAAGGTGAACCACAGGATCCTTTGTGATAAAGTATCATCCTTCGGAATACACGGGTCTTTGCTCCGATGGGTTCAGTCTTACCTAAAGAACAGAAGCCAATTAGTTGCCATCAAGGGGTTTATCTCTTCACCAGTATCAGTGTCATCAGGAGTACCACAAGGATCCCACCTGGGACCACTACTTTTTATTATTTTCATAAACGACTTGGTCGACAAAATCTCTAACCAATGTCTCTTATACGCTGACGATCTCAAGATCTACAGAGAAATTAAAAATACAAATGACTGCCACGCGCTTCAAAAAGACCTATGTAACCTAGCTGATTGGTGTAAGATCAACAAAATGAGTCTCAATGTGGGCAAATGCTTTGTCATCTCCTTCACAAGAAAACGACTCAGGATTACGCACAACTACTCCTTACATGGCGAAGCCTTAGGTCGTAGAACTGTTGCGAGAGATCTTGGAGTACTCTTTGACTCTGAGCTCTCTTTTAAACAGCATTATGAGCACATAACAAAGAGATCTCGTCAGCTTCTTGGATTTTTGTTCAGAAACACTAAAAGCTTCAAACGGCCTCGCAGTCTAATTTATCTTTTTCAGACATTGATTAGAAGCATACTCGAGTATGGTTGTCAGATTTGGTCCCCTTTTTACGCAGTTCACACTGATAATATTGAAAGTATCCAAAACAAAATGCTTAAAATACTTTCGTATCGGTGCGGATTCGGCCGCACACTTTCCAGCAATGAGCAACGCTTGAAGAAGTTCGGGTTAATTTCCTTGGAATGTCGTAGAAAGATACTGGATCTTAAACTCCTTCATAAAATACTCCACGGCAAGATAGACTGCCCCTCTCTGGTTGGCCTTCTAAATTTGAGTTGTTACACAAGAACCCGTAAATACATTCCATTTTACGTCAAAACTTATAAAAACAATACTTCATATTATAATCCCATCAGCCGTATGTGCCGTTTGTACAACGTACTCACTGAAGAGCACCCTCTCCTTGACATCTACGAGGCAAACCCATTTAAATTTAATAAATGCATAAATAATATAATACCCCCAACATCTAAATAAGACGTCAGCAGTTGTTCGAATAAATCAAAATAATTTAGCTGTATAACCTTTCTTTATAAACACTGTTCTTTAAGCACTGTTCACATTAGTATTAAGTAAATTTTTATAACTTCTATGTATACATACCTTGGACTACAGTCCAGATCAGAACCTGCTAGTGCCTTGTATATTTATATATTCTGTGCTAGTGATGATTTGTTTTAAATGTACCTACCGACTGTAATCTGTTTTGTGTACTTATTAAAATAAATAAAAAATAAATAAATATCTTTTTGATACGATGATTGAGGAAAACTCTCCATCAATAAACGACAAATTGGAATACTTACAAAATTATTTGTTAATGTCTTACGGGGACTCCGACGAAGACAAAAAGTATATAAATCATAAATTTTCATATTTTAAAACAGAAATAAAAAAGAGATGGTCCAAAGCACGCAACACGCTAGAAAAATTTCTTATAAGCAATGATGCATGGTTAGCAGGAACGTTCGAGATGCCCATAAAAACGCATAATAAGTCAGGACGACCTAGCAAAACATTCAGTGAATGTAGTGAAAGAACTAAAAGGAGGAAAACAGAAGAAGTTCGCTCCTCTGTAGGCAAAGAAGTGATAGTTCACGCAGCGCAAGTAATTTTACAAAAAGAAGGAAAAAGAAACGCCTCGCAAGTCCTAAAAGATATTACAAATTCGCCTGCAGCCGCAAACGAATGTAAAAAAAGACATTCCAAATCAAAGGCACAAGATCCCCTTACGCCTCGGGAGGCACTGCGAATGTGCGTGGACGCTGATTTGACACGAAGTCAATATGAAATTGTGCGAGCAACCAACAGAAGCTTTTACCCGTGCTACGAATTAGTGTTGAAGGCTAAACAGGAATGTTACCCACCCAAAGAGACGCTACGAGTGACCGCTTCCTGTGCTGAAAGTGATCTACAATCTTTGTTAGATCACACCGTCACGCGATTATCAATTTTCCTCGAAGAAGTACTAATGACTCTTACAGAAACTGAGAGAAATTCCTTGCAGATTATCTGCAAATGGGGTTGTGATGGTTCACAACAAGCTCAATACAAACAAAAGTTAATGAATGACGCCGACTCGGATGCAAATATATTTTTGAGCTCATTCGTGCCTCTACAAATTGTTTGCGGCGAAGACAAAACAAAAATGGTTTGGCAAAACCCGACTCCTTCTTCACCACGATATTGCCGCCCGATACGATTCAGATTTATAAAAGAGTCTACAGACATTACAAAAGATGAAATAAATTACGTTCGGGACAGTGTGAAGTCCCTTAAAGCCACGGAATTGGAACTGAATGGGCAAAAATTCTCGGTTAGCCACAGTCTTAAAATGACCATGGTGGACGGCAAAGTTTGCAATGCGGCGACTGACACCAAATCAACGAGTAGATGCTACATATGCGGAGCCACTTCAAAAAACTTTAATGACTTAAGTAAAAAAAACGAAATTCACCCAGAATCGCTTGAATTTGGCCTATCAACTTTACATGCCAGAATTCGATTATTCGAGAGTATTTTACATTTAGCTTATAAATTGCCCGTTGGGAAATACCGTGAAAAAAGAACCAAAGCAGAAAAGATGCTAGAACAACAAAAAAAAAAAAGAGATTCAGCAAAGATTCAGAGAAGAAGTAGGTATCTTGGTAGATATGCCAAAATGTAATTTTGGTAACACAAATGACGGCAATACTAGTAGAAGATTTTTTGAAAACCCACATCTGGCTGCTGAAATAACGGGAATAGACATTAATTTTATTTATAGAATTAAAGTTATTTTGGAAGCCGTATCAAGCGGTCACAAAATAGATGTCCCGAAATTTGATGAATACGCCATGGAGACAGCAAAACTGTATGTAGAGTTATATGGTTGGCATTCTATGACTCCTACCATGCATAAAATTTTGGTACATGGTGGAAAAGTTATAGAAAATTCTCTAGTGCCTATTGGTCAACTTTCGGAGGAAGCTGCAGAAGCTCGTAATAAGCACTTTCGCTCATACCGTCTAAACTTTGCTCGAAAGTTTTCACGCGAAGACTGTAACCTTGATATTTATCACAGGTTACTCTTGACATCAGATCCGCTCATCAGTTCAATGAGAAAAAAAAAGAAGATCCGATCAAAACCATTTTTGCAGGAAACTTTGGAGCTTTTGCTTCCTGCAGAGCCAAATACAAAAGGCACTTGTCATAAATGCATGGAAAGTGACGGTGAGGAAGAATTGTCTTTTAAAGAGTAACATAACAATTTGTATGTTAAACTTTCATAAAATATTGTCTTATTGTTTATGATTCGGTACCTAACATTGTAAGTAACATTTAGTATAATAATGTGGTAATAACTGTTGACCATTTAATTTTAGTGTATACTGTATTTTTTTGTCATCCATATTTTATTTTCAATTTAAATAGGCATGCAGACTGTAGAGAATAAACATTTTTTTTTATGTACGGCCGTCTTTTACTTAACAAATTGTGATAATTCTTAACCCAAATATCAAAAACTACTAAGCCGATTTCGATAATTCAAATGAACTCAAAATATATATTTTACACCAAAGGGAGATTTAAAGAAAATTTAAAAACATTGGCGCTATTTACAAAAATATTTTCACAGAAATGTTTTTTTGTATAGAAAAATACGCTTTCAATGAAACAAATAGGGATAAACATATATATTCACTCTAAAATACCAGATTAGCATTTGTTGTCGTATTTATTACTGAAATAAAGCATAAAATAGTTTTGGCCGCCTAAATCGTACAAATCGACCACTGTGCGGCGTGACACTTATTGCAATCTATTGAAGTTATTTGTGGGATTTTCAGTCAAATTACGCTACGAAAGCCATACAAAGAGCCCTCATATTGTTAACCTATATCATTTTATGATCTTCGACAGGATATGATTCCGGCGCGCGGACGGAGCAATATTCTATAGCAAACCATCAACAGGACTGAAATTACTCGCGTACAGAGTCTTGTATCAATATTTGAGAGTGTGTAGCAGAGACGGGTTTGTAAAGCACGATGCACGTTTTTTTCCCTAAGCTCGATTGTGGCCAGAGACGGACCTAGCAATATTGGACGCCCTAGACCCTTTTGTAGTACCAGCCGCCCTCTTCTTAGCTTATCGTTGACCAATAATATGAATTTGAACCCTGCTCCATCTAAATTCTAAAACATGTCCCAGGCACGGCAGCGCCTAAGTGGTCACTTCACTCATCTAACTGTCAGTGAAGATGCCACTGGACGCTGTTAAATTATCTCATTATACGTAGATACAGATTTACTTTCTTGCCAACTTTTATCGATATCGGTTCGGAAGTAAGGTCGTGAAATAGAATAATAAAAACAATTTTTGTTACTATTGAAATCCGCCACTGCCTCTAACTGAGTCCCCGGTCGCCGCCGCTGCCTAAGCGAAACCCAGCGAGCTCGATTGTGGCAGCAAAAACAAATGAGACCGGCTCTTATGGCAACCACCCTTTTTAATTAGGCAAGTCGTCGTGAGGAGCTGAGACCACGCGGCGGCGTCTCATGAAAAAATAAGCTGCAGTACTGTTAATTAATCAGTACGAAGTCGGTGCTTTGCTTTCTCTTTGAGAGGTCGCCTGGGATTTAAGGGTATGCGACTCGCTCCTTTCGGCTTCTGATCATTTCGCGGTTAAAACCTATTTCCAATAATAGACAATTATGTATTAGTAATTTAGTATTGCCACAAGTTTGTCACTTATTTTACAAATGGGTCTTTCTCAATTACAAAAAAAAAGCGTGACAACTTGATTGTTAAGTTTGCCTTAGAGATATAATTTCGTAGATTTTTTGTCGAATGTATTTTTTTATAATAAATCACAGCAAGCATTAATTGCAGCTTTATTTATTATTTTATAAAAAATAAAAAATATCAAAGTGTCAAAATTTCACAAAACGTGTGTGTGAAAAACCCATTTTTTCGTATTGTAATTTTTTTTATTAAAAAACTATTGTACATATACCAAATATAAAATAACTACCCGATAGTTCATTAGTTCTCAAGCGATAATTACCAAGTTATAGAAAAATACGACTTTACACAATGATTTAATAGAGGACTTAGTCGTGTGAAAAAATTAAGTTTCACAAACGTGGTGTGTTACATTTTCATTCATATCTCTGAATGACATAATGTTTTGTGAAGTGGCAACACTGTGGCATAAAAAAAAAGATCGGGCATTTGCATAGTTCGCGGCGCAAGAGTGGAGACGGCTCCAAAACAAAGTTATGGAATTTAAGTTATTTCTTTGCTAAAACTGTAAAGCATATCACTCCATACACATGGGTAATATGCCAAGTTTGTGGGCAATGTTTTTACTATAGATTTTCTGACATTTCTTGCTAAATGGTCTCAATATGCTGTAGTTTCGATATCATATTCATAGCGTGATTTTAAGGTTATTTTTTGTCGGCATGGCTGCAAAATTTCACAGACGTGGCTAAAAAAAAAATTCACAGACATGGTTTTTTTTTCCACGTTTGTGAATTAAGGGCACGTACCGTGTTTTAATAATTTAATTAACTTTTTTTTTTACACAGGGGAGGAAATTGTCGTGAATAATTTTCATAAAATCACGGACGTGGACTGATTGTCGCAGTCGAGGGTGTAAATAATCATGATTTTTCTAGTACTTTTCACACGCACTTTCACAGACATGGGTGTTTATTTTTTCAGTGGTTTTTCAGCTTCCTGGTAGCTGTTAAGCTTGACCGTATATATAAATATTGAGCTGTAACAGTCCTCTATCAAATAAAGCTATTATTTTCAAGATTGAGGTCCAACCACCTCAAAACGCCTAAATTAAGAATAGCCCAAATGTGCTTTAGTTGAAATCTTACTCAAAATTTTCGACACGGTCAGTAAATCATATTCAATTATTACGTAAGAAGATTTAGGGGAGGAGGTCCGAACAAGACTTACAGTTCTCCCAAATTAATAATGCGCATACAGATAGCGAAGATCTGTACGTGGGTGCGCGTAACTCACGTACAGATTTCGCTATCTGTATGCGCATTATTAATTTGGGAGTACTGTATTTGTTCTTACATGGGGTGAGTGAGAGGGATCTAGATTGTCCTTACGTAAGATCACAAAAGTAAGCAAAAAATTATGATTTTCAAAACGCACAGGCGCGAATCGTGTACAACGTATCAATGGCAACACAAAGTTTTTTTAAGATTTGTCTTAGGTAGGAACGTAATAAATAGCCCCTAACCACTAACCAGTTGTTACAAATACAATCGTGACAATTTCGTCAGAGCCAAAAGGCGATTTTCACGGGAAGCGTTCTCTTAAAGGGCTTTATTTCTAACAGAGTCGGTTGCACTCCCATTTTTTGAGGCAGACATGAATGGTTGACTCGATCTTTTTCATATCATGTCTGTCGCCGCGTGCGGTAAAAGGATTCAACTGTTTTATTCTCAACAAACTTACATTCATGCATTGATTTATTGCATTGCATTACACTAATTTATACACACCGCCTATAAAGATAAAGGCTCATTTACAGATTTAAACAGGGTAAGTTTCCGACCAAATTCTAGGTAAGTAAGTGTGCTAAGCTAACCCGATACTGACCAGTGACATTTTCATTGCAAAGCATAACTTAACTGAATAGAGAGCACGCATGTAAGGGTCGACGTGCTGTCGACTGTACCGGTAAAGCATATTATCAGCATAGATTTGAAGTGAGTACAGACAGACAGACCAACCTGACTTCAAATCTATTTCAAAGGGCTAGTTTCGGGTCAGCACTGACTTGACTCAAATTTGCAATCTGTAACTTACCCTGTGTACAATCTTATGACAATAAAAACCACAATAGAGCACAACCACAACATAGTTATTTGGTAGGTTGGTTTATTATTGTAATGTCTGGCAGTGGTCTGCACTCAACTTAAAACAGCATACAAGGTAACTTCATCAATATAGTTTTTATTAATAAATCTGTAATTAGAACTGCAGAAGCAATCAATCTATTTAGAATCATTGTGTACACACAGCACGTCAGACTGTACACTTTTGATGTAAAGTCACGTGCATGCCCTCTGAGGGACCACATTGCATTTTTTAGTTTCCAGACCTATGACGATTTAGTAAAAGATCCCAAACAATTGTAGAAGAGAAGCTTGATTTTGTAAAAGTTACCGTTCAATATTTATTACTTGATAAATGTGGTCCCTCAGTCCGCTCATGTAGATTGTCGAATCTCTGAATGTGGTAAAGATATCCTCATAAGGTAAACGATAATATTTAGCAAAGAATTTCTTAAAACTAATTAGTTCGATAAAAACACTACTTGCAGTCAGAAAAACACTACAAAAATGAATTGAAGGTGGTCCCTCAGAGGACCGTTAGCACATATTTGTTATCGTTTTAACTTTTAATCTATAACGCATAAAGCTACGTGTCTTCGACAAGTTTTACTTAAAATATTAAACTCTATAATCGCATGACTCATTAGTTTGTATCTTATGGTATCGTGAAACAGAGACGGTTGAGAGGTGGTCCCTCATACGGCACGTTTTGCTATCGTTATTTGCTATTTTCATGTAATAGAATGCACTTACTGAAGTAAATTCAACACTATCTTTTACTTAAAAGTTTCTGCTAAAACATTACGTTTATTGTTTAACGCTAATTACACATTTTCCTATAAAAAATATATATTTATAAGCCGTACGTGGAAATCATGCGTAGAGTGACCACACTATCAACCTGATTTTTGAACGAGCGAGCGAAGTTCTCCGAGTCTACTGGAACAATCCGGCGTTTGTATGTTTGTATGTATGTATGTTTGTATGTATGTATGAAAGTTCGTTCGACGATCCGACCTTTACTCAAGTTATCGTCGAACGATCATTCATACAAACAATACATACAATCATACATACGAACATACAAACGCCGGATTGTTCCAGTAGACTCGGAGAACTTCTCTCGCTTCGCTCGCTCGTTCAATAATTAAGTTAGGTATTTCAAATAACAAGATTCATTTTGTTTTGCTTATTATCTTTGTTAGTAAAAACCTATAGCTAGAATACGATAGTTTGGATATTAATACAGTTTGTTACGCACCACCTGGAGCCTACACAGCAGTGGTTGATGTACGCGGAGTCAACACGGCTCGCGATCATCGCCAGGAAGCTGTTGGAGCTGGCCCGCACTCTGATCACCAGTGATGCCCTGCGCTTCCACATGATGGTGTAGAAACAATCCACCCGCGCCTCCGCGAACATGCCCCAGGCGATGCAGTGACGAGGCAGCCGCATCAACGCCCTGAACGCGTTGTGGTATTGGATGCGAAGAGCCTTGTACGACCCTTGAGTATAGATTATCGCGTTCTCTCTGGTCGACAGGGCTCTCCTCTCTCGCTCGATAATAAGTAACATTCTACAGTATATTTTTTGCTGAAGCATACAGGGTGTCCCAAAAAATTGTTTCAAGCTGAAGTCCAGAGATAGAACACCCCTAGGGGTACCCGAATCACCCCCATGTATGTTCAGTGATTTTTTGATTCGGGTAGCCCTAGGGATGCTCTATGTCTGGACTTCCGCTTGACACTATTTTTGGGACACCCTGTATAAAAAAGTGGTTAATGTTGGATACTGTTTTTCGGTAATGTAAGGTAATGAGCCGTTTTCAAAGAACAAATTAAAAGCAGTTCATAGATGGGCGCTTACAGGTTTGGCCATAGAAGAACCGGTATACGGTTGTAAAATTTTGCTTAGCACAGATTAATTTTGACAGCCGTTTTCCGGTTCTTTTATGGTCACACCCTGTAGGCGCCCTGTATGAAATGCTTTTGTGAATTTGTGTTGAAAACGGCTCATTATATGGTGTTTCGCTGATATAATGTTACATTACTTAGGAAAAAAATAAATATCTAAATCTGAGTAGGTGAAGGTGCCATTCTTCACTCATCTAGTTTGAAGGTGCCACTGGACGCTGTATAAATTATCTCATTACGTAGGTGCAAAGGCCTTAACATCAGGTTGATCATGTGGTCACCCTACGCATGATTTCCACGTAAGACTTATAATTATTTATTTTTGAATGAAAATGTGTAATTAGCGTAAAAAAATAAACGCAATTTTTTAGCAGAAACTTTTAAGTAAAAGATAGTGTTGAATTTACTTGAGTAAGTGCATTCTATTACATGAAAATAGCGATTAACGATAGCAAAACATGCCGTATGAGGGACCACCTCTCAACCGTCTCTGTTTCACGATACCATAAGATACAAACTAATGAGTCATGCGATTATAGAGTTTAATATTTTAAGTAAAACTTATCGAAGACACGTAGCTTTATGCGTTATAGATTAAAAGTTAAAACAATAACAAATATGTGCTAACGGTCCTCTGAGGGACCACCTTCAATTCGTTTTTGTAGTGTTTTTCTGACTGCAAGAAGTGTTTTTATCGAACTAATTAGTTTTAAGAAATTCTTTGCTAAATATTATCGTTTACCTTATGAGGATATCTTTACCACATTCAGAGATTCGACAATCTACATGTGCGGACTGAGGGACCACATTTATCAAGTAATAAATATTGAACGGTAACTTTTACAAAATCAAGCTTCTCTTCTACAATTGTTTGGGATCTTTTACTAAATCGTCATAGGTCTGGAAACAAAAAAATCCAATGTGGTCCCTCAGAGGGCATGCACGTTGTAAAGTCGCCCCTAACGTAACCGAGTAGAGTGCTAGCGTGTAAGTGTCGGCGTGCTGTCGTGTGTACACTAAGAAGTTTGAATAAGTTCAGTACAGGATGTTACCAAATGATATAGTTTCAGGGAGTTGTTTTGCAATATTCTGTAATATTAAGGTGTGAGTATACTTTATCTGTATTATTTACTTATGTCTTTTTTTTTTATTGGGTAAAGTTAACTATTAAATTAAAACTATTTATAAATATGCAAACTAAAACTAAAATGAAACTAAGCTAGATTGATAAGAGGGATTGATGACCTCAATCACGCGGGATTGAGATTTTGTTGCGGGATTGGATTCCCTAAAGTAAATAAATAAGAGTTTAAACAGATCTCAATCGCCTGCCAGTGAATAGAAATAAAATGTTTTATATTCTCACTGATATGCAGGATTATTTATTTGATACAGGTAAAAGTATAAAATTATTACAGTCATAAAGATGACATATCCAAAGGGGTAATTTAACTAATTTTGATCACTGAATAAAAAATCTAAGACTAAATCGTTGTAACTTTTAATGATTTGCGATACTACATCTATGTATATTGCATTGGATTGGAATGAAGATAGGACCATATCCAGTTGTATATATTTTTTTTTTGGATTAAGATAAGACTGCTGTTATCTAGTTATCACCAACAAGATTTTGTCTTTATGTTTATATTTAATATCAACACCTTCACAAAGAAAAATATCTTAAATTGACTGGATAGCAACCAATGATAAATGGAGCAAGTGTCTCACCTGGTCGGGGCAGAAATAGCCAAAAGCCACCATGCCAAACAGTGAAAGTAGCAGGCAGAACAGTATAACTTTCCGCAATTTTGATCTCGGCTCCATCTTCTTTATTTCATAGGCACCACTGGGCAATAACAAAGCGAAATCACTATCTACTTGCACTGATACACTCTTTTGCATTTCGGTCGGATGCATGTCTCATTTTTGTTGCAAAATAGCATTCCACTTCAGGCCACTGTCACTGAAATGCAATCGCAATCTCCACAAGTCCACTAATCCCGGAAAATTCGTAACATGAAACAGTATCGGCAACTGTTATCGTCTCTTTGCTCGTCTAGTTCGATTGTGATAAAAGAGCGAGGGCATTATTTTCGGCGCACGGTCCGCGAGTCAAATGCGAGCGAAAGCGACTACGGGACGGAAGCTTTTGTTGTTATTGGAAAAGAAGCAAGAATGAATGAAGAGGAATCGGTGCGCGGAGAGCAGCGACGACGAGTCGAGGCCGCGTTTCAATATCAACGTAGCCGCTGTCAGATTTACTCCTGTCAAATAGTGATGTCTGCAGTCGAAACAATCGATTAAAAATTCTCGACCAAGATTTTCTGGTGGAGTTTTTTTTATTCTCATTCTCTCATTTCACGACAAACAAAGATCAGCATGCATAGCATGACCACCATTATCGGCTATCCAAGTGGTACAAGAATGAGCTGTTTTCAAAACAGTTCATAGATGACGTATACAGGCGTGGCCATAGAAGAACCGGAATACGGCTGTCGATTTAGCTTAGCACACATTAATTTTGACAGCCGTATTCCGGTTCTTCTATGGCCACGCCTGTAGGCGCCACCTATGAAAAGTTTTGTGAATTTGTGCTAAAAACGGCTTTGCACATGTCTTTTCTTTTATTATGTGTCCTGTAATGTGTTTCGTGTGCAATAAAGTATAATAATAAAGTTCTCTACAAATACAAACTAGGAGATCCGTAACATATTTTACTCAAAAAAGCTCGTAATGTGGACATTAATTCGACAACCTTCTTTGAGCAAAGTCGGACTTGCGGGCTACTTGGATTAGGCGCCAGAAAAGTTGTATGGAATTTCATTAATGTCGTGTTTTGCGGCCAGAAAAACATTAATGTCGAGTTTTGTTTCATAAATAGAACTCAAACATCAGGTGCAAAAAGTATTTATTTAGAATTGGGCTGTATGGGTACTGGCAGTCGACACATTGCACAGAAAAAAAAAGCGCGGCCATATTGTTTTCGACTTTTCGCGCGTTGTTCGAAGTGATTTTTTTCTGTGTTTTTGTTGAAAAAGTGAACTCTCAAAGCGACGAATCCTCGGATTTAATGTGTTTAACACCGCCGGACATTCAAAATCAATCGAAATTAGTAATTGGAAATTTATTGCCACCGAAGTCAAAAGAAAAATATAAGCAAGCTTACCAACAAAAAGTTTGCGGAATAGAAAATCGACAAAAAGTACTTAATCTACGACAAATGGTAAGCTATAGTACATTACTGCCGTGGTCTTTAATGGGTGCGTTTCTGGCGCGCTTTTGATGGCCGACAGAGCGCAGCGTAGCGCAGCTTAAGGCCCTCACAGCGTGGTCAGCATTGCAGCCCTTGATGGACAAGCTGGAATGAAGGCCGAGACCGAAGGTCGAGGCCTTTATAGCGCGGACAGTAAGGGCTGCAATGATGACCAAGCTTGAGGGCCGAAAGCGTAGCTAAGCTAAGCTCGAGGCCATCATAGCGTGGCCAGAAGCGCACTCATTGCTGACCAAGGCTTGTATAGTGCTTTACACAAACAATGCGAGTAATTTAAATAGATCCAGCTTACCTTTGGTCTTAGTTTACTTTCTGTTGATTTTCCATTCCGCAAACTTTTCGTAGATAAACTTGTATTTTTCCTTTGACTTCGGTGGCAATAGGTACCTTTTAAATATCTAATTTCGCTTACTTTTTATGTTCGGCGTTTTTAAACACATTGAATCGGAGGATTCGTTGCTTGAAAAAGTTCACTTTTATTTACAACAAAAACAGCACGCACAGAAAAAATAACTTCGAACAACGCGCGAAGCGGCGAAAACAATATGGCTGCGCTTTTTTTTTCTAAGCAATTTGTAGACTGCCAGCACCCAAACAGCCAAATTCTAAATAAATACTTTTTGTGCCTGATTTTTGAGTTCTATTTTTGAAACAAAACTCGACATTAATGGATTTTCATACACTTTTTCTGGCCGCAAAACACGACATTAATTAAATGCCATACAACTTTTCTGGCGCCTAATCATATTAGCCCGCAAGTCCGTCTTTGCTCAAAGAAGGTTGTCGAATTAATGACCACATTACGAGCTTTTTTGAGTAAATTAAATTACTATTTTAATTACTATTCTAATTAATATTTTAATTACTCGCATTGTTTGAGTAAAGCACTATACAAGCCTTGGTCTGCAATGAGTGCGCTTCTGGCCACGCTATGATTGCCTCGAGCTTAGCTTAGCTACGCTCTCGGCCCTCAAGTTTGGTCATCATTGCAGCCCTTGCTGGCCGCGCTATAAAGGCCTCGACCTTCGGTCTCGGCCTTCATTTCAGCTTGTCCATCAAGGGCTGCAATGCTGACCGCACTGTGAGGGCCTTGAGCTGCGCTACGCTGCGCTCTGTCGGCCATCAAAAGCGCGCCAGAAACGCACTCATTACAGATCGCGGCAGTAATGTACTATTAAATATCGCGGGTATCTTATAGCCCTTTGTCTTCGGCCACAGCAGAAGGCTTACCTCTTATAAAATACTCAGATAGCTCCGATGTCCAGTCGCTATTCTGCTGCCTATCTGGGTAGGTACCTTTGTAGAAAAAAACATTGCAAATTCATACAGATTTGAATTTATTATCAGTTTTAAAGAGAACTTTATGACATAATTTTCAAAATCAACACTTCATGCGCAATAAAGGACATGAGTTTTAATTGATTGAATAAAGGTCTAAAACCTATTTAGTAAAACAATAATGCATCAGCAAATTACTAACTATAACATAATGATGAATAAAAAAAGAAGAAGAATCATAATGATTAAAATCTGTTAAAGGTAACAGAAATCATTGTTTTAGAATTAAAAGTTAATAAAAAAAGCAATCACTGTAAAGTAAAAGGTGGGTCTAGTCAACCTACTACACTGTGAAATTAGTTTTGTTGATCTACAATTTCTCTCGTCACACTGAAGTTGCACTTAATAGTAGAAAACATTTAAACTTTTATTAAAATATATACACACAGGTTTAAAAATTTCAACAAGGAACATTTGATATCTATCTACAACTATTATCATGAAATCATAAAACAACAGTAGGTAGTACATATCATAGATACAATATAATAAGTGATACCATAATATATGTATAGGACATAATAATACTATACTATTGTACTATTGGATTAGGTCTTACTCCATGAAACTTCACTGATCGGGTAATAAACAGTCAGTTATTTAAACATAAATATTATGAAGTAACAAGTGAATCAGTCAAGACAAGACAGAAAGCCAATGGAGTAAAACAACTCAATGCCACGAGAGAACCAACTGTTAAAACTGCTCTTCTATTCAAACTGACATTAAAAAAATGTATATAAAATTTCCACACCTTACTAATGATTACAATTTCAATGCAATACAAAAGTTACAATAGTTCGTCATTACATGCTTGTTTGTTTGTATGATTCCTTATCAATTCTAGACACTTTGCTGCCGCCGCCACCCTCTGGCTGGCGGCCGCGGCGTCGCTTGTTGACAATTTCATTTTATTTTAATTAACTTCACCAGTCCCTGGCTGAAAGGATCAACTCCTCACACCACAGAATTTCCTAGTTATAAAAATTACATTGATTCAGTCCACGAATTTGAAATAAACGTCCACAACTCCACACTGCGTCGTACGAGGCATCCCGACATACAACGCTCGTTGGTACTTTGTTAATGTTCTGTTCACTAGGCGTTTGTTTATTAAAACGTTCTTCCAGTTCAAAATATTTTGTTAGCACATTATAATTTGTTGAAAGTTTTTTTTGTTTGTTAGTGAAGCACTTTTTTTTTAAACAATTGATACTCTATGATACATACGAAATGTTATGGCCGTCGCGCGACCACGCTGCTGTGATACCCCTGGGTCCGGTTGTAGGTACGTACGCGTACATACATGCGATGTGCTAAGTGGTACCAATTATTCCTCAAGCACTAGTTGTCTATGGGGAGAAGCCAGTCCTCAAGTGTCCGAGTGATCAGTTGCGCGGGCGCCCGCGGCCGCGCGACCCGTCACGGTCCTGTCACACAAACAAATAACAAGTTAGCAACGCACAAAGTTTGAAATCCTTAAGGCTCGGTATAAGCCTAACTAGCGCCACCAATGTTGAAAAAATCATATCTCCCTTTAGTCTTAGCAGCTATGAAAAAAAAGCTGCATTTTATGATGAAAGCAAGCCGCTTTGCACAGTGATAGAAGGGACAAAAATAAGCGATTTGACCCGCAGCAGCACAAGTTTCATCCCTTAGGAACAGAGAGGGCGCCACTTCTAAAAATAAACTTTGAAAATTTCTAACAGCCTAACGGGTGAACCGATTTCAATGATTAATATCTTAATCGAAAGAAAATTACTTATTGTACAAACAAAAAAATAATATTAAAAAAAAAACTATGATGGTTGCCGTAAATCCTACGTTTTCTAATTTTTTATTTTTTATTTGTGAATTTTTACTGAACTATGCAAAAAACTTGTATCAAAAGGGTATATTTTTTGTAAGTAATATCGTCACTAATTTAATAATAAATTTAATAAAAAAAATTGCATGCCAATATCTTAAGTAGTTTAGGAAATATTTAGGTTTACATGTGCTGGAAAAGCGGGGTATTGCCCTCGCGTCATAGTAACTAAGTAGAGAAATAAACTTATTTTTGTGATGGAATCTAGCCATTTTGCACAGTGATAGTGGATACTAAAATAAGCAATTTTACCCGAAGCAGCAACATTTTCATCCCTTAGGAACACAGATGGCGCCACTTATTTAACAAAACTTCAAAGTTTTTTATAAAACAAACGGCTCTACCGATTTTCATGATTTAAACGCTTAATGGTTGGTTTTTATACCATAATACATATAAAATATAAATAAGTCAAAAAAGTATTGAAAATAAAAATAATAAAAAATATTTTGTAAAATAAAAGTGTTTTCATTGATGATGATGAATCTTGTATTTATTCTTTTTAGTTTTTGACAAATACTCACACATCATTTCCCGTTTGCCTTCTCACAGATGTGTACAATAAGGTTAATGCCTAACAGTTCACGACTTTCCTTATTTTATTTGGAATACTTCATTGAATACATTGAATACAGTTTACTCAGAATAAGCGACTAAAAATTTACGTATACCGAATAAAATAAGGAAACTCGTGAACCGTTAGGCATTAACGTTGTTGTACACATCTTTGACAAGGCAAACGAGAAATGATGTGTAAGTATTTGTCAAAAACTAGAAAGAATAAATACAAGATTCGTCATCATCAATGAAAACACTTTTATTTTACAAAATAATTTTTAATATTTTTATTTCCAATACTTTTTTGACTTATTTATATTTTATATGTATTATGGTATAAAAACCAACCATTGGGCGTTTAAATCATGAAAATCGGTAGAGCCGTTTACTTTATACAAAACTTTGAAGTTTGGTGAAATAAGTGGCGCCATCTGTGTCCCTAAGGGATGAAAATGTTGCTGCTGCGGGTAAAATTGCTTATTTTACTCTCCACTATCACTGTGCAAAATGGCTAGCTTTCATCACAAATAGAAGTTTTTTTCTCTACACAGTTACTGTAACGCGAGGGCAATGCCCCGCTTTTCCAGCACATGTAAACCTTAATATTTCCTAAACTACTAAAGATATTGGCATGCAGTTTTTTTTATTAAATTCACTATTAAATTAGTAACAATATGAATTATAAAAAATATACCCTCATTATACAATTTATTTGCATAATTGAGTAAAAACTGAGAAATAAAAATAAAAAAAAAAACTAAACGTTGGATTTAGGGCAGCCATTATAGTTTTTTTTTTAAACTTATTTTTTATGTTGTACAGTAAGTGATTTTCTTTCGATTAAGATATTAATCATTGAAATCGGTTCACCCGTTAGGCTGTTAGAATTTTTCAAAGTGTATTTTTAGAAGTGGCGCCCTCTCTGTTCCTAAGGGATGAAACATGTGCTGCTGCGGGTCAAATCACTTATTTTTGCCCCTTCTATCACTGTGCAAAGCGGCTTGCTTTCATCATAAAAAGCAGCGTTTCGGTAAAAAATGGCCGTAGCTGCTATGGCTACTTCAGAAGAAGTTTCTGACAAAATTTACTTTTAAGCTAAAAAAATTTCGATAACCTCCAAAAACGGCCGTTTTTGGCAGTTATCGAATTTTTTTTAGCTTAAGGCGCTGGGCATAGTGAATTAGCCCGCGCGCAAAAAAAATGCACAAAAACGATTCTTGTATCAAATACACTAAAAAAATCGAAAATGTTCACATATCAAACCCTAGAATTAGGTGAGAGCTATCTAAAACAGTCAGTTTTGTGTTGATACCCATAACAGATTGCAAGATATTTTGTTTGAAAAAAAGTGCGCCGCCTATTTTTTTTCATCAAAAATATCTTCAAAACGTTTATGAATGTCAACACGAAACTGGCTGTGGTGCGGCGCGAATAGGAATTAGGTGGACTGTATGCGGGCGAACTAGGCGGACACCGGTGGTGCTCGTTGGCTGCACAAAGGTTAAGAATACCAAGGTTTCTCACCTGCGTATACCGAAGGACGATCCTGGGTTGTTATATATGGCGGCGGATGTCAATGGCGGTGCAGTATAAGTAGTCTTCCTTGTTATTTGTAATTTATTATTTCTTCCCAAAGTTCTTTGACAATAATCTTGCTTGACGCGGATATTATGAATACTTCATTTTTGATTTTGACATAATGACATTTTGACCATAACTTATTTGACTCAAAGTCTGTGTGCCAGCCACGAAGGAGGCGAATTGACCCGCGGCATCCACAAATGGAGAAACCAAGGTTTGGTTCCGCTCCAAGGCAGCCACGAGTCCATTCTAATGCTCACCATAAGTCCGCCAGCACCAGAACCACACAGTTCCTAATCTGGCGTAAACATGGCCCCGGCCTTGAAAGGATCCCTTTCAACATTTGAATTTAGTCGAATCTAAACCTTGTTATTTTTACCCTCATGAAATTAATCTTCATCAACCAACTAGTCACATAATCCTATCAGTAACCGATATTCAATAAAGATAACTTAACCTTAAAATCATAAACTTAAAGTTGAACTTAAATGCCTAAGCTCTCGGCAAACAAATTAAAAGGGCAAAATATTGCAAACAAAACTAAATAAACTTTAACAAACATAACTTGTGTTCAGACTGAACAATTAAATAAAATGAAATCACAAAATTCTACTCGAGACACTGGGCCATTAGAACCCACAACAATATCTGGATCTGCAGTTGTTAAACAAAATGAAACAAAACTTCCACTTTCGAAACAAAAGGGATTAATAACTAACTAAACGAATTATGCATTTAAAAGACAAAAGGAGTCAAATTGTAAACTCCAAAATTAATAAAGTATAACAAGTAAATAAACAATAAAATTGACAAGCTGAGAACAAAATGATCCCTAGGGATTCACGGCCTATTCCAGTATTGTGGTGAAGGTGGCAAATAATCCATAAACCTAGATTGTTCCCTCCAATGAGGACATTGACGCTTAATCTCAATTGATTCGTTCTTGGTATATCGATTTATACACGGCCTGTCGTAGTTCCTCCCAATACCTACATTCTGTGCTCGGGATCTATGAGGTTCACGCCAATTATTAAGTTTGGTTGAAACTATAGTAGCTTGTTTGGAATTGATCACTAAGTTTCCAGCATTAGCCGCAGTTATGTTAGTCGTTTGATTATACTTCATATAAGCAGCATCTACTTCGGCATACGCAGGTGAAGCCGTAGAAGCTGATACTCGAACATGGTTTGATGGCTCACTTTTGCAAGCAGCAATCGTGTGAAGCGATACGGTACTTGGAACTTTTGGCACAAGCTTCAAAGGTACTTTTATTTTAGTATTTTCAATGTCCGCTGCCTTTTCTGTACCTAGACGGTCTTCAGGTGCATCTTTGCCAAAGTGCAGCAGTGTATGATGCATCGCTTTACACTTACGGCATGTTGTCACTGAGAGGCAATAGAAAGTCGTATGTTTATTACTTAGGCAGTTGACGCAAAGCCGGTTAATTTTGATGAATTTGATTTTTTCCAATGGAGATAATTTCCTAAATTTGCTGCATTCAAACATATGAGTGTGCGCACTGCCCTTGCATAACTTGCACTTCTTATTACTATGCACTTTCTTAGATTGCTGGGTAGTAACAAACGCATGCGATATTACCGGCTTGACATCCTCGCTGCTATCAGCCAATGTGGGTGACGAAAATATGGACTTTCGGTTAGATGTGCGCTCTAGTATTTTCACTTGTTCACGCACGAAACTTAGAAAGTCCTTGTATTTTGGCATTCCAGCTTCTCCTCGAATGGTCGACTCGAAGCCCTTTGCCGTATCCTCGTCAACTAGTTTTAGCCCGAGATGCACAAAAATAAAGTCGCTCAAGTCTTCAACCTTCAGTTGTTTCAACGCTGCTATATTGGCGGCAAATTTCTCTATGAACGCCTCCAAATGGCTCGCAGAAGCGTGGTCGACAGTCTTGGCTGCAAGTAGTTGGTCCAAGTAAGATGCAGCTAAGGCCCTGTCATCCTT